>APFE031715802.1:168891-222724 GCA_000404065.3 Pinus taeda
GAAGAAGAAGGACATCTTCAAGGCCAAGTGCTTCAATTTTGGGGAGTTGGGACATTATGCATCTCAGTGCCCCGGGAAGAAAGGCAAGAGAGAAGCTTCCGACTCAAAGGTAGCTCCAACAAAGGTGGAGAAGGATGTCGAGACTGATGACGATTGTGCCATCAGTGCTCATGTGCCTCTAGAGAAGAGGTGGGGAGACATAGAGTTGTAGTCAAGAGGACTACATGTTGGGGAAGGATCCTTGAGGTACCCAAACTCTTGGATCACATCCGGCTATGGGAGCCCTTAACAACAGTAGCATGATGACAGGTGTGGGGTGGAGAAAAGTGTGGTTGAGCGGTAAGGCAAGACTAGAGTGCAGAAGTTTGTAGCAATGCAGTGGAGGTTGCAGCAGTGCGAGAAGCACAGAGGTGTTTGCAGCAGCGCAGTGGCAATAGAGGGAGCACAGGATAGCAGTGGACATAACTTCAACATCACGAGACTTCTAGACTGACTGAGATGTCAGTATTTGGGAGAAGCCAGTTACTTACTTTTCGGTAAGTAAGTTGTAGTGCAATAGTTAGTAGTGGTAGTGCTATGGGCAACATGAGGCAGTATTTTGAGAGGGAGCTGTAGTACAAATGTAACAGTGGCAATGGTAGTGTCATGGGCAGCAGTACAGGAAGCAATAGTGCAGGGTATGTGAGGTAGCAGGCCAAGCATGAACTGTTGAGATTGCAACAAGATGGTGGAGCTTAGTGAAAAGAGTCGCCTTCACTAAGTGGGCCCGCAGGCTATTTTTGGCGCAAGTCTATTTTTAGACTATGTCTATTTTTAGACATATGGATCATGTCTATGGATTGCAGGTTGCTGTTTATGGATGATTGATCAAGTTGGAAAAAATAGATGGACTTCTATTTTTAGACCACAGCGGAGTGACACCACAGCGGAGTGACTGCTCAGTCTAAATATAGAATAGTCAAATATTATTAGCTCATAATAATATTTCGACTATAAACTTTGTCTTATTCTCTTGGAGCACTTCAGGATGAGCTACGGATGTGGTACATGCAGATCCCAGAAGGAAATACGTGGTTACCTATGGGATGACTAATATTTGCATGCAGGACTTCAGTTAGAACTCAAGTGAGTTGAGTTTAGTGGACTGAAGGTGTAGTTGATGGAGTTGTGTTCAGTTTAGCTTTGTTAAACTGGTTGTATTTAGTCTAACTGGAAAATAGACTAGAGATGAGTTGGGTGAATTAGTTATTAATTAATTCACAAGTTATTAACTCACAATACAACTAATGAATACATCAGTTAACTCAGTTGCATGTCAGTGCATGTTCAGTTCAGTAGGGACAGGTGTTAAAGAATCAAATTGCTATCATTTGTGACTATAGTTGTGCATCAGATCTTGCACAGTCAAGGGATTGAGTATGCCAATGAGTTTTCCCACATTGTAGCTTTTGCTCACGTGATTTAGCCAAGGAAATACATGGTTGCCTTGGAATTATCATCAGTTCTTCTTGCAGGATTGAGCAGAGGAGGCAGGCAAGCAGCGGAGGAGATTTGAGCCAGTGATTGATTCAGATCTGAGCTGTATTGTGTGTAACAGAGGTGGAGATACTTGTGAGAAGTATTATGCTGTGTAATGTTACATGACTCAATCATTAATATACAGATAGTTGGGGTTTTTAGCGAGATGCTTTCCCCGGGATACATACTGTGTTAATGTGTGAATGCTCTTGATGTTTTATTGTTATTGATGCTGCTATATTGATGATCAACGTATATTGATGATCAACGTAGAGGAGCTTATGTATTGTGTATGTTTTCCACAATAGTACATGATCAGGATAATCTCTGTTGAATATGTGTTAAATTATTCAAAATTTCTACACTATGCAGATGATGTGCAGAAAATGCATAAGCAAAAGATAAAATAGGGTTAGAGGGGAGAGGAGTACGAGCCACTTCAGCTACTGCCCTGGCTCGAGTCAGAGGTGGAGATGGGGGACCTGAGGAGTTTCCTGTAGATTGCTGGACTGGCTGAGTTGGGGTCGCCTTCTGAGATGGGGCGGGTACTACAGATGGTGCCTTCCTGGGGACGTCAGGGGTAACCCTTCCAATGCCTTCCTCCTTTTCCATATCTACTTCCGGGGGTTTCAAGACTAGAAGACATTCCTTATACAGATGCTTGACCTTGTGGTAGCGTTGACATCTAAATGGCACTCCCTCGTAATCAAGGATTTGAACCCTAGTGAAGTTATGCCATTTCAGAGTAATTTTTTCCTCTAGACCCTCCTGAGAGTCTAGATGCACCAGAATGTGAGCTAGGGTTCAATCTTTGTACTGTACTATGGATTTGTCGTAATCCAAGAAGGTGCCGAGGATATTCCCGATTTGCACGAACATTTATTCAGACTAGTACTATAGTGGTAAACTTGGTATCCAAACCCATAAAGGTCCTTGTCCTATTTGCTCTCTTTCTGGATCGAAGAGAGGGCTCCATCTTTTGAGTAGCACTAGAGCCATTTCGATATGCCAATATCGTGTGAGAGCCAGGTTCGTGTATTCTTCAAGGGAAAAATGAAGCACAAACCATCCATGAGGGAGTATCCGAACATTCGGGAGCTGTATGAAAATCTGTCCCTAGCTCTCTTTAACCCATAGCCCCAATTGCTTCACCATGTAGGTTCTTCCACGAACCCTACCCACTAGGACTTTCCCTGCTTTGTCGGCCACTTCACCCATGGTGAGTCCTTCCCCAAATTTTATGGTGTAATCCTTACCAGATGCCTTGATGCACCTTGCTTTCCTCTTCCCTGTACGCAACATAGTAGGGTGATCCTGTAACAGATCCAAGGGACTATTTGCTTCAGGGTGTGGCTCCATCGACCTAGCTTGGATTACCGGAGTATCGAAGCAGCTGGAAGGAGGAGCTAAGACTTGCATCACCTCACAATAACCAGGAGTATCGTGGGTCTTTTGTGTCTCTTCGGCTGCATCAGGGTTGGTTCCCGGGCGAGAAGGAGGATGTTGGAAAAACAGTGATCTGTAGGGGGCACAGGGTCGAAAAGAGGGGATGAGCAGGTAGCCAGAAGGTTTAGGG
Source organism: Pinus taeda (assembly GCA_000404065.3). Taxonomy (NCBI): domain Eukaryota; kingdom Viridiplantae; phylum Streptophyta; class Pinopsida; order Pinales; family Pinaceae; genus Pinus; species Pinus taeda. Next base: position 171,986 of record APFE031715802.1, read on the forward strand.
TTCCAAGAGATAGCGGTGGGTAATCCAAGGTGGGTGAGTCGATGGAGAGGGTCCCAATGTGAAGGGTGGAGGCCATAAGCCCAAGGAGGGAGATAACCGGCGCCAGATTCGAGTTGAGCAACACAGAGGAAACATGAACTGATCTAGGGTTAGGGTTACATAAGATAGCCTGCTACGAGTAAGGATCCAATGAATAATCCACGACGTCTAGCTCCATTCCCTCCATGCTGAACCTAGGAACGGTAGATCGTTATCGTCGACAGTTGGGAGCAAGTGCAGGCAAGGACATCAGGTTGTGGAGGTAGCCTCGAAGGTTATGGTGACTACGACTAACCGTAATCAATATTACGGCTACGGTAAGAGTAGAGAGAGCTACAGCGCGCCATCACCCTTCCACTTTATTGCGCAAGTGTGAATAGTTACAATAACCATTGGCTTGATTGAGTGCCCCCTTTGAGGTATCCTTAATTTGTGTGTTATACCATCTTTTGTTTGGAATGTTATTATAAAAGGCTCTCTCTATTGTTGGCAATCAATTGTGCTGTAAGGTGGGGAATGGAACAAATACACTCTTGGGAAGAGACCCTCAAATTGGGAGTCTTCATTGGTATTGTCTACCCGATCCTCTCATCTAGCTCCTATTTGAAAACAATATATTTAAACTGGCTCATGTATCCCATGTTGACTCTTGGATGCCAACTATTAATATACACCTTAAAAGAGAAAATGCTACCGCATGGGAAAATTACGTTAGGGGCCTTAAATTTTCCAATATCTCCATATCAAATAGGGAAGATTAACTTATCTGGGTAAAAATCAAACATGTAAATTATATTCCAAAATTTGGTTATCTATCCTTGGTCATAGAAGTAGACAATCCCCATTTGTGGGGGAAGACACTATGGGAACTTTGTTTCCCTCCTTAATCCAAGTTGTTTAAGTGGATTTTACTGAAAAGGAAAGCCCCCACATGGGATAAACTCCAAAAAAAATATTTTTAGGGCCCTAACATTTCTATGTTGTGCACATTTGAAGATGAATCCATCCTTTGCCTTTTCATCCATTTCCCTTTCACACATTAGACTTGGTTGGATCTAAAACATCTATGTTCGCATGTTCTTTGTTGGGCAACCAAAAATATATCTCCGTGTCTCAAACTGTGGCTCTCTAGTAACTTACCAGAGAATCTAAAGGGCCTTCCTTTGTGTATCTGCTAGGGCATTTGGCTTGAATGAAATGTTGAAATTTTTGAAAACATACCCCCTAATGTTTCTAAAGTCTCCTCCCTTTCCTTAGCTACCACTGCTCAATTTCCATCCTCATCCTCCCTTGGATGCCCTTGTCCCCCTACTCCCTCCCCCATCTAGACAAACTCTCCTTCGGGTTTTTTTTGACGGAGCAACACAAGGATCCCCTTCTCTTTGAGGAGCGAGGGAAATACTTCTTGTATCTATCCAACATTCTCCCTTTCTTTGCTTGCATTGGCCTTGTGTCTAAAAACTATGCCAAACTTTTTTCTGTTTACATTTCTCTCCTTCTGGCCACTTCCAAAAAAATCTGATCTTTGCATCTATATGGTGAAATTCGAGCAGTAATTAAGCGGATGCAAAAGAAAGCAATGCTTAGAAAATTCTTTTTCCTCCCTGTCATGGAAAAAATAACTAAAAAGCTCATTTTTCTCACATATCTCCTTTGACCATATCTAGAAGTGCAAGAAAAAAGAAGCGGAATGACTCTCGAAAGATGGATTGGGTATATCCATAGGCACATGCAAGGTCACTGAGGTTATAAAAGGCCTTAGAGCAAGAGTTTTTTTTTACCCTTGGATATGACTAATCTTTGTGGGCCATACTTGTTCTCTACTTTTGGTTTGTTGATGGATTTTTCTCTCGGATGAAGATAATCTTTTTATCCATTGATATTGTTGAAAAAAATGGCTTACTGTGTTTTTATGTTATATACAATAAAGGGATACCAAGAGGATGTACTTTTTTTTAAGAGACAACTTGAAGCTGACATATTTTGTTTTTTTGGTTGTTTTTGAGAGACTATCATCCATATTGGCATGTGGGGTTTGTCCCAATATGGTTTCAACAATTTTTGTTGTATAAGCGTATGGTGTCATATGATAGGGAAAAATTCCAACAGAATGCCTTTGACATCTACAAATGTAACCTCCTTTATTCATTAAATATTAGAAATTACAAATTTTTCCTTGGAAAATAAAAATGAAAAATATAATATATAATATAATATATATATATATATATATATATATATATAATAGATATATATATATATATATATATATATATAATAATATATATAATATATATATATATATATATATATATATATATATATATATATATTATATATATAATAATATATATGCAAAAGGAAAAAGAAATTATATTCATATAAAATATGGATATACATGTTGTTGTCTTAATGGATTGTTTGCAAAATTGTGTATCGAGAGACCACCTCCTTCTATCAATTTACAATACATACAAAATATTAAAATGACGATATCATCGTCATTCAATACTACTCCAAGAAGAAAAAGGTTGTAACAAGGTAGGTTTCCTATAAACCTAAAATGGAGTTTTTCATAAATCCAAGGGAAACCATGAGGTGTGTAACTAAAGCGAAAATCAGAAAAGGAGTTCGATTGTTCCATCTGTTAGCCATCATAGTACTCATACAAACTGAAAGAACCAAGTTGCAAGTCAAGAGCTTCTTTTGATAATTCATATACCTTTTTTTTAAGTTCCTTGAATATATGCTTGAATGAGTACCATTGGAAAGAAAAAACAGTGTTTTGGATTTCTTGGAGAAGGAAATTGTTGACGATGCTGTACTTGTCAACACTTAGGGGGTCTCCTTGATATGAAGTCCCAATTAGACCTCACACCATTTGGTGTAGGAGCCCCATCCAGAATACGACCCAGTTGCCAAAGCAGTGGGTTTTAATGATGTGCCTTGGCTGAAATAACGCATAGAATGTTGTATTTATGACTTTGGTGGGAACAAGTGTGTGGCTCTACCGAAGGTCAAGTACAATGTATGAAAGGTTCTAACACACAAGGGTAAAATGAGTGAGCCCCTTAGAAGCATGTAATAGTACGTAGCTTGAAAGGAACACACGATCATAAAGACATCACGAGTTAGCCTGCGAAATAGGTATCACGTTAACCATGATGGAAATAAAAAACCACACGCATTCAACAATATTCATACTAATGCAAATGAAATAGCTCATAAGCATTAGCGTAAGTGAAATAACAAATATTGCAAACATAACAAGAATAGTCCTACTGTATTCACAACATATGCATGAAAACATTTCGGCTCTGATCTTTTATTAAAGTCAAAGTTCTAAGCATACATATGCCATTGACAAACCACTAGCCCCAATAGTGGAACATGAAGTCTGCACTTGCTCCTCCAAAGAAATATACTCCCTCTATGCTACAGAGAAGCCAAGGTTCTAAAAAAACTCCTAAGATCTTGATTCTAAGGTAAAAGCCTAGCCAAAAGCACTTTACATAAGTTATGAGGGTATATTTATAACAAAAGGGGTGACTATTCATTTCCCCTTGTGAATCTTGGACTTCCCTCATGACTCTTCAACTTCTTTACAAAATGACTCTTCAAACTCTTTACAAAATGACTCTTCAACTTCATTACATCATGACTCTTCACATTCCACAATTTACACTTGGAATTTCACTTAAATTAATTACAAAAGAATATTACAATATACTCATATCCATATGAGACAAAATTGGGTAGAGCCAACTAGATAGCATTATAAGACAAAAGTCAAGCTTGAATTTGGGGAAACTCTAGCTCAACAACTTTGACTTGTAGGTTCTCAGTCACATGCTGGTGCCAAGCTTTGTACTGCATGATGACTTCCCCAAACTATGTGATGGGATCAGGCTGAAAGTGGAGTCTAGCCTCCGTGGCATCTAGGTACACATATTTGGAACTAGTCTAAATTTCCTTCTTTAGTAGGAGCATCATTGTATTGATCTCGATAGGGCCAACAATGTGCTTCTACGTGTTTTGCTTGTTTACTTCAAGATCTTCCTTTCTAGTCATCTGTCTAAACTGGTCCAAGTATTCTTCAACCTCCTTCCTGACTTGATTCCTACGTTTGGCTTCAATGACTGAGCCAATTGATGGGATATTGTGTGATTTCACCATGAAATCCAAGCAGTTATACAATCATGCATATGAGTCCTGAATATAGGCGATGAGCAAGGTGAGTTGTTTGTTGCTCTAATGATCATCTGCACTTGTGCTTTCTCCAACTCTGCATGTTGCCTTGTTTTCTTCGCCAATTTGGGTGGTGCCTTTTTTTACTGCATTGACCATTCATGCATGGAAACGATGGATGTATGGAAAATCTTAAGAGCTTTGACATTATCATTACAATTTTGCTGCATGCCATGCAAGTGGACAATTGTGTTATGCACAGTGACAAGTTCTTCATACAAGCTCCACATATTTTCTCCCAATTTCAATACTTCACCAAATATGGTTGCCTTAAGTTCTTCCCGATAAACTTGCATGGGAGTTGTGTTCTGAACCTATGCTCAGAGATGTTCAACTTCTTTCCTTGCAACTTGCAAGTTCTTTGCTAACTGTTTGTTCTCGACCATCAAATAGTTTGTGTTTGACTTTGAAGCACCTGCGAAGGCCAAGTTGGCTACGACAATGGAACTTGGATTTTTTTTGGTGTTTTTCAACTGAAAAGGATGCAAAATTAGACAACAAAAATGGTCAAAAATGGATGTAAAAAATGGTGCAAAATTGGACAAATAAGTAGACACAGAAAATGGTGCAAAAATGGGCATACAAATGGCTCAAAGTTAGACGCAAATTGAGATGCAATGTTGGATGCAAAATGAGGCACAAAAAGCGATGCAAAACTTGGTGCAAAAATAAATGCAAAAGTAGATGTAAAAAATGGCTCAAAATTGAACTTAACATTAGACACAAAATGGGATGCAAAAGTGGATGCAACACATGGCTCAACATAGGATGCAAATCTAGATGAAAACTTGGATGCTCAAAAGGATGCAAAATTGGATGTGAGAAATGACATTAAAAACGATGCAAAATTGGATGCAACAAATGATGCAAAATATGGTTCAAAAAATGAATACACATCAAATGAAAAAGTGGATGTAAAATGTGGTGCAAAACAATATGAAAAATGGGCACAAAAATGGATGCAAAATTTGGTGCTAAATCATATTCAATATATGGTGTAAAATTGGATGCAAAAAAAAGTACAAAATTAGAAGAAAAGTTTGGTGTAAGACTAGATGCAAAAACTGGCACAAACTAGATGTAAAAAATGGTGCTAAATTGAATGCAAATATATGGTGTAAAAATTGATGCAAATTATTGTGCAAAACTAGAAACAAAGAATGACACAAAATTGGAAGCAAAAAACATGCAAAAACATATGTAAAAATTGGTGCAAAACTAGAAGCAAAACCAGAAGCAAAACCAAAAGCAAAACTTGTCTTAAAACTAGATGTAAATCCTGGTGAAAATTAGATGCAAAAACAAGGTGAAAAACTAGATGCAGAAAGTGGTGCAAAATTAGATGCAAAACATGACACAAAATCTGCTGCAAAATTTGGTGTAAAAAAGGATGCAAAATATGGCACAAAAAAGGACGCTTTAAAAATTGTACAACAGAGTTAGATTTAGCGCCAAGATGCTCATCCCAATTGGAAAAAAAATGCACTAAAATTTGGCGTTAAATATTGCGCAAATTGCCTGTTTTGTTGTAAAGTATATCCATGTAGTTCATGCATTCACATGAAACACTATTACAATATTATATTTCATCCTGAAGGAATTCTTTCCCAATTCCTTCAACTTACTAGTAGTTGTAGCATGAATAATTTTTCACACCTTCATGGATGCCATTACCATTTATCCTCAATTGGTTATTTCTTAAGGAGTCCACTTAGCTCCTTCCTTAACTTTACTTGGAAATTATTCCCTTGTCATTGGCCTTAGGTTTCTTTAAATTTCCAAAGGCACTTCCTTTGCCTCAAATCCCACAATTTACATTGTTTCCTAATGCACAACTTCATCACACATAAACAATTAGTCAACCAAGGTTATAAAACATTTGCTACAACAGTTCTAAATAAGTATCCATTTCATTCTATTTACGTGCACTTTTTCATTCATTTTCAACATTTCATTAAGCATTCTCAAACTAGAGTACTTCATAATTCAAGTCCCCTCCATTTTTTAAGGAGAGGGATAGCAACCAATAGAAAAATAAACTTTCAAGTGGAAACCCCATTTTCTTAATATTTGTACATTGATTCATGATTATACAATCCAGTTGTTTACATCAGCCTAGTCAAGTCCATCTTGACTAGTTCTTATCCAATTCCTCCCTCTTATGCAACTTTGCATTCACTTAGCAATGGCACTTTGGAAGTTCATTTAGAACTTTATGATATCAAACATATACAACAAATTTTATTAATGTTTTCTTTATAACTTTCAATAGGTTCAACGACCCAGTTATTTCTTTTAGTAACCTAGGGAAACCCTCTCCCTCACACTCCTATGCATACAAGTTATCTCAACATATATTATACTATTATCTATTTCTAATATAACTTAAGGCACAATTTCCTTTATTCAAACATCCACTACTTTTACAATTTTTACAACTATGTCCATCTTGACAAATATTTTCCATAGTCCACCCAAGGGATCATCCTTCCGTGCAACCTTATGAGTTGCGGTTAGTTTGATCCAACACGATCAAAGCACTAAATTTTTCTTTGATTTGATTAGCTCTTACCTAGATAGTTTATTCATCACTTATGTGCAAATCTTGTACTCATGAAATAATTAATTTCATACTAATGCCTCATATTCTTTTTCATATACCATGGAAAACACAAAATTTTCCCTATTGTCCTCACATTTTCTTTTGGAAAACAAGTCTCATAGTCTTGTCATGGGCTATCTCTTAAAATCTAGGCACCCTTTCGATCCTTTCCATGGCTCCCATGAAAAATCACATAGGCAGGCTTACCACTAGCATTTCCTCTTATTTGATTCATAATCCTTGATATGTGAAGTTTCCTTCATGTTGTACTGTACCATTTCCTTGATAATTTCTTCCTTCAGTGTTGTATGTCTTCTTATGTGCTTAAACAACACACCATTGTTAGTTTATTAAAAATAACGAATTTTGACATATGTTTGCCTTGGAAATATATGCATTGGTATATAATGGCCTAAAGTTGAAATTCAACTTCAATTGCAAGTCACACTTAACAATTCATTATAACAATCATTATCATTTCATCAACCACATTTATTCACTTCAAGGCACAATGCCCTTCCATCTAGGACATGTGTCCAACATGCACATATCCATATGCACCTAACATGCATACAAGTGCATTCACTATGATGCGCCTCAAAATCACAACAAGAATGTTGAGACTCCCAAGGCTACCAACTTTAATTATCAACTTGAGGTTCATACAAACTTAAGAGGTGACTATATATTCATAATAGGTCAAGTTCTACTCACACCACCTTCAAGCAATGGACTAGATCAAGGCATATAGAGACCACTCTTTCAGCTTGCTCAAGGAAGGAAATCACATGAAAAGAGAGAGATCTATTCTAATTGTAGGAATGGAAACATTATTCTACTTGCATAAATGAAAATTCTATTCATTCAAATGTAAAGGATAACCCTAGTTGCAGGAATGTTAAAGGTTGTGCTATTTGTAGAAGTGAAAAATACTAATCTACTTGCAAATTGAAAACTAATGTTATTTTAAAAAATGTGATCATTAGTCTAGTTGCAGAATGTGAAAAGTTGCTTTGAACATGAAATTAACTTATGAAATAACAATGCTTCTAATTGAAACCCTAAGAGAGCACAAATTCAAGAAAAATAGGCCAAATCTACTTTGTATTGATAAATCACCCTCTTAATCACTGTTTTGAAAGAAACTTAGCTTAAGTGATAGAGTCCATGTGCATTTCATAATAAAGTCATCATTACTTTTCAAATTTGTAAATCTGTCTTCTAACCCTGATTGTTGAATTGTGTTGCAATGAAGAAAAGGCAGGTCTAAAGTGGTCTTAAGTCCTCCTCAATCATAGATTCAGATCCTAACGGTCATTATTCAAGCCTAAAAAAAAAATCCAAGATTTTGGAGCAAATATGGTCATGTTTACATGGTGCTATAGGATTGTTACATGATGCTATAGGATTGCCTAGTTTTACCACAAGATTGGATCCATGAGCATCTTGAGGGTGAAAAATGTGTTCCGAAGGTGGGGGAGGGTAGATGAAGGTATATGAAGGATGTATGGGACTTTTTACAAGCCTAACACGTCTCAGAGGCCCATCTTGCACAAAATAAAATGCACACGATGTCCTTTAATGACCCAAAAATATAGTTTAGGTGGCAGAGTTTTGAGAGAAATGGGAGATGAAGGGGAAGAAGTGATGAAGACAGGAGAAATGTAGGATGAGTGTGCCAACCCTACAAGCCACTAGTAGTACTTGCAGAAAAAACAATTAATCCTTTTTTTCACTTGAAAAGAATACCAAACCAATGATAAAATTGTAGCAAAATGAACTAAACAAGAAAGGAAGAGTTGAATTTTATGAAACCAAATAACAAGAAAGGACGGGTTGAATTTTATTACATCAAAAGACAATCTAACTTGTAGCATGCATCTAATCTACATCCATGAAAGCTTAAATATGAATGTGAATTAACTCCTAAATATGCAAAAATAAAGTATGTAGAGGAGTATTGATCTAAGGTATAAAAAATTACAAAGGAAAATAACCACATATTTTTGGCTTACTACTGCATCCTCTTCAACCACACTTCGCACAAGAGATGTGGTAACCAAACCAGCAACAACAATTTTTGCAGGTGAACTTCTACTAAGAAAGAAATAGATGTTGCTACTGAAAGTAGTGCATAGATAAGATACACAAAGAGAGACTGGAGCCTCTAGGTTGGGCCCTAACCCAAGGGGACTCAACCATTTGAAACAAACTCATATGAGAGACAACAATAATTTTTTCATTGACATAGCACAAAGTTCAAGTACATCATGCAAAGGAAAATGAAAATGACAGTCTCAAGCTCCTAGATCGTAGTAGCTCTTCTTTGCTCAAAAAATCGAATCCCATTGAGACCTTAGGATTCTTTATATATACAAGGATGACTAAGGGGAAACCTCCTTGGAAAGAGGACTGCTTCTCTCCAAAATCTAAAAAAAAGTGGATCTATCTCCCTTAGATCCTCACAATTAGTTAAGTGCATTGGATGCTAGTAGACTGCAAGCTGTAGATGATTGATTTTAGGGATCAAGTCGAATTGAAGGAGAGTAAATGTAGGGGACAAGCCTCCTACACCTCCTCTAGATTCCTCCAACATGCCTCTGCATAGTAAATGCACTAAACAATGCTCGTTTTCCTACACATAAACCACATTTGGCCACAAAGTATGACAATCATCATTTAGTATTCCTATTAAGCACATTATAGCCAAAAATATGTTAATTAATGTGAGAAAAGAAGAAATTATAGGTCGGAGGATAGAAAAATGGGCCTTATAATATGCCTATTGACGGGGCCCATCATAATGCACTTTTCATCTTTAGTTATACCTTGTTGATTTCCAAATCAAAATCATTCATAGGAGATGGAATCCTTAAAACAACCTTCTTCAAGACAACTTTTCTAAGCATGACTCTTTTTTTGTTAGAGAGCACTCTTCCTTTTACATAGCTACACCGATCCAAGCAACATAACGCTCAACCCATGGTCAAACCTAGGCACTTACTATTTCCAAACATAAATAACAAGTTATCTATCTTTCTCCAAACTCATCTTTGTGATATATCTTGGCCTTCTAGGCTAGTGTTTGAAAGTACTAAGTGTACATACCCAACCTCCTTGTTCACCTTAAGCAAGTGGGGCTATCAAAATTCCTCTTCCAACCACATTAAAGTTATTTTCATAGATCAACATCATCTTAAGATTGTTAAGATCTTTTCAACCATATTAATTTCATCAAAATATGAGCTCTGGATCTGAAGTTATAACCATTATAATATTTTCCCCATGGTGCCATATCAACATCCATACTGTCCACATGTAAATGCCACATTGGGCCATGCTAGAAAGTTGGACACATCAACCTACCCAACTCTCACCTGAATCTAGATTTTTATATTAATTCCCTTTTATAAGAATTCTTAGATCTCCAGTCTTTTGGATTTTCCACTTTTCCAGATACATTTGGATCTGGGTCTTGCACTCAGTTAACCAATCAACCTTCTGAATATCTAGAAATTCTGGAAAGTCTAATTAAATAAAAAATCTAGATCTCTAGATATCTAGATAAACTGCTAGCAAGATATCATCTTCATGTTGGGTGCCACATGAGCTTGCATCTTAACACCATTGTGCCCCTAATTCATGTCAATGCATTTCATGTTAGCATGGGTCATCACAAGTCAAACTTCCACTCATCCAAATATCCAAAATTCTAAGCATTTGGAACATATGGATAAAGAAAAACATTAATAAGTACCATTTTTTCAAAGTTCTAACTCTCAGACTCTTGGTCTTCACATCATATTCACCATGCGGGTGCCACATTAGTCACCATGTCAACTTATTGGCACCTCTATGCTACATTAGCATGCCAAATCAACAACAACCATCCATACCACCACATTGGCGATGATATTTCAACGGCTAGGCCAAGAATGACACATCAACAACCACACCATTTTGATATGTCTACATTGCCACATTAGTAGTGACACATCAATAGCCACATCACACTAACACATCAACAATGGCACATCACATTCACCTAGCCCACTACATAAACTATGGTTTGGTGAGCCCTGATATTGCACCAAGAATGTTGCAACTCCCAAGGGCTCCGCAACTCAAACAACCCGGGGTTCGTACAAAATTAGAGGTGACAATGCTATATGCACAGTAGATTGGATTCACTAATCCCACCCTCAGTCATGACATTAGATCAAAAGTGCTCAAAGACCATTGCTCCTACTGAATTAGAATGAAAGCTTGTTGATGAAGGTACAATTGGAAATTATTTCTACATATGAAAGTGGAAATTCCATTGAGTCAACTTGTAAATGCTTCTTTTTCCCGCAATTGAACCACATTAGGCCACATACTACATAAAACACCTTTTACCCCTCTTACTAAGCATAATATAACAAAACATATGAATTAATGTGAGAGAAGTATAGTTTTATGGCTGGAGGATGGAATAATGATCTTTAAAATATATCTATTGATGAGACTCATCATCACCCCTTGCTAAAGGTGTTGTTCATCCTCTGAAAAACTCAGTCATCCATGTGAAGCTCTTTCATGGCCCTAGTGGCCTCCCTGACATCCCAAGGCTCCTTAGATGGTGTGGCCTTAATGTGGGTAATAACTTGCATTCCTTTCTATCTTTGTCCACTCCCTATGCTCTTCTGCGTCATCTCTTCCTTCTTGTAAACCTAGCTACAATGGTGGACTAAGTTTGAGTCCTATCCATCTAATTTTCATCCTCTGCATGATTATCTTGTACAATGGTGTTCTCTCGAAGGCATTCCTTAGCCTTTCAGGAGAGTGATATTCCCTGATTTGTGGGCCATGGGGTAAGGCATGCCATATATTCTGGCAAGATTGCATACTTTCTGTTCCCAACATCCTAAATATGTCTCCAAAGAGAAAATGGCTTGCTCCTCGGTAGAAATGTATTTGGGTGCTAAAGAAACATCATTGGAGATGAGGCTATGATTGCTAATGACAGCCTTAGGGCTCACTTGATCTGCTCTAATATACAATGGTTCCTTATTCTCCTTTTCCATTACCCTTTTCACCTCCTCAACCCTTGTCTCCTCATGAGTAATCCAGGATGCTAAAGCTATTAGCTGCATGTCTCCCAATCTTGAATCGAGATCCCAAAATTTCAGATTTTTCAAATTGAGTTTGCGCATATAAAATTCAGCTAATTTTTCCCTATCTTCCATGTTAGTTTGGTTGCAAAGCTCAATAGATTGTCTGTATTCTTAAAAAGGTAGAGATCCATATTGTGCTAGAGTTTTGATTTGGAACTGCAACCATTGTTATTTAAGAAAGAGAGCATACAAATTTGATATCTACCTACATTGTAGGGCTTCCATAGAGAGACTTGCCATGGTGGAAAGTTGTGTTTCTTTCTCTTGCAACCTCTCTCTCAACCTTGTGTTTTCTGCCTGTAGTTGCTCCTTCATCATAGACTCCCTCATTATCAAATCACTTAACTCTTTTTCCATTTTAATGACCTTCTCTTCCATGAGGCCCACATCTTCTACATTCTTAGATTTAGCAATTTGTGTCCACATGTGGGTTCTGCCTCTTTCTATCTCCATATCATAGAGGAGTGCGATCGAATTTTTTTTAGGGATAATCCTTCCTCCAATAAATTTGTAGTAGGAACCCAAGCTAGCTTGTGGGCTAGGATCTTGGAGCTATTGTAGTTATTTTCCAACTAACTTTGAGGTGGTGGCTTCCTTTTGTAACTCTTTCTTGTGCCCCTGTAGCTTCCCCTATTCTTCCTATAGAAGATTCTGCCCCTCCTGTAGCAAACCCTATCTATCCTGTAGCAAACCCTAATCCTCCTGTAGCTTCTCTTTTTCTTCTTTCTCAAAGGTAGATTTTGTCCCTAGCTTCTTGAAGTTGACTTACCTTGTGGTAGGCCTACTCATAGGTGCTATAGATGACTTGGTTTTGGTTTTAGGAGGAGTGAACTCCTCAATCTTTCCTTCATTAGGTCCTATTTCTTCCTTTTTGCTTGATGTCTTATCAATAATTATATGAACCTTTGTAGGAGTTTGTGGTTTCCCTTGTCTAATTTTGGTGCTCTTCCTGGTTCTGAAATACATTTGACTTTGTCTTGATTGCTTTCTCTTGGAATTGAAAAGAGTGCCCAATGTAGCTAATGTTGCAGCTACTTCTTGGTCATTACCTCCTAGAGATAGACTTGTTTGATGTTGTTTTTCTTTTGCTCCTTGGGGTTGAGAAGTCTCCTCAGGGCTTACTCTTTATTCTCCTTTCTTCTCCTCATATTCTCCTTTCATCTCTACTTATCCTTCCTCTGTCTTTATCTCTTCCTCCTCTATTATTGCTTCCTATTCCTCCTCTATTGTTCCTTCTTTACCTCCAATACTAGAGGATGATTTATCTCCTGGTGTGATGGCTTGGGTTTCTATGCAAGTCTCCCTATCTATGTCCACAAATTTATTCCATATGAGAGGGATCCTCAAGTGGTTCATAGAATCCACCATTATTAACTTGAGGCCATGGTGAGCTAAATGCTAGTGCTTTCCTTCTCTCACCTTTTTATTAAACCCAACGTTTTAGACTTCTATGTGAGTCCATCTTCAGGGGAATGCCCAGATTCTTCAGAAGATTGGTGTGGATTAGGGCAAAGAAAATGAAAAGATATATATAATGATATATGAGGGGAGTATTTTGGAGTCGGCTGTTAGGAATTTTAATTTTAATTTTTAATATAATTTATTAGGTTTATTTAAGAGATAAATTTAATTAGTTATGAGATAATTATTATTATGCAAGTTAGATGCGTGAATAACCTTTCTTTTTATAAATTGATTAATTTATTAATTCTCTATATCTATTATTCTCATAATATTAATATATAATTAATTATGATTCATACTTTATTCAAAAACTATTTTATAATAATTTTTTAATAATGTAAAAACCATTATGAGATGAAACAATAATCTAAGATCATATGATCTTTAAATAAATTAAAGTTAAGTTTATTAGATTTTTATTTAACGAGTTAAATTTAGTTAATTAGGATATAACTATTCTATGTTAATTAGAAATGTGAAATAGTAATTCTTTTTTATTTTGATTCTTTATTACTAAGCTTTAATTTATCAGACCTATGTTTTTAAATAACTTTTTTTAATTATTCTTTATTAATTATGAAAAAATATTTTATGAGTTAGAATAATTAATCTAAATTAGTAAGATTAAAACTATAATTTAATATTAAGTTATTAGATTTGTTGTTATGATAGGTATGATTTAATTAAGGGTTTCCAGGTGTTGCTAATAATAAGACCTTCATCTTCGTTCATATTGTTCTTTCTCTTTTCGATTTCTATGGCTTCTTTTATTTTTCATTGTAGGTCGTGCTCTTCCTTGATGACAAGTTTGGAATCTTCCATATAGATGTAGTGTGAGGAGGAGAAAGCACGATCTATAAAAGCAGATTTTGATGTTTTATTTCTAGATATGTCAGCAACATGCTCAAGCCTAATGTTTAATGATTTTCCAGTTTCACCTAGGTATTGTTTCCCACAAAAGCAAGGGACTATGTACACTCCTTTTTGAAGTCTAGGGTTTATAGGGTCCTTGGCCAAGTCTATGATTTTCCTAATAGTGTTAGGGGAAAGAATGCAATGCTGATGTTGTGCTTGCTTAGGATTCTTGAAATTTTATCAGTTGTTCCTTTTAAGTAAGGTAAAGAAATTTTGGGAATGTCAAAGGTTTTCTTTCCATTATTTTTATTTAGGGTTTGATGGATGGTTTTGTTAATGATGTTTTTATTATAACCATTGTGTTCATAGACTTGTTGGAGGTTTTTTAGTTCAAGTTTTAGGTGCTCAGGGTTAGAAATTCTAGAGGCTCTAGTAGTTAGAGTTTTAATAATTCCATATTTTTCTTGGGATGGTGATGAGAGTTGGCGTGAAGGTATCTTTAAGTGTTGGCTTTCTTCCTATACACTTTGGAGATAATTTTCCCATCTTTTTTGGATAAGAGGATGTCAAGAAAGGGTAATTGGTTATCCTTTTCTACTTCAATAGTGAATTTAATGTGATTTGAGAGACTATGAATGTGAGTTAAAAATTCTTCAAGTTTGTCCTTACCATGACTCCATTTTGCAAAGACATCGTCAACAAATATTTTCCATTCTTATGGGGAATAAGGAAAGGATTTGAGGGATTTTTGTTCAAAATGTTCCATGTATATGTTCACAATTACTAGAGATAGAGGTGAGCCCATTGCTACTCCATAAGTTTGCGTACAAATTTTTCCTTTTAAAAGCTAAAGTAAGATGATTTTAAGCAATTTTTTAGGAGATATACAGTTTCACTATCAGTGATAGATTGCATAAAATCTATGGCTTCATCCAAAGGTATCAAAGTGTATAAGGAAACGACATAAAAAATTACCATGAGATCATCATCTTTCATTTTAAGGTCTTTGGTCCATTGAACGAACGGTGCAGAATATTTTATATAGGATGATGTGTTACCAACTAGGGGAGGCAATTTTCTAGCAAGGTATTGAGGAAGGAGGTAGGTGGGTGAACCTATGGTATTAACTCTCGGTCTTAATGGGTTGCCTTCTTTATGGATTTTGGGAGCACCATATATTTTAGGAAAGACATTCTCCACATCCTGAAGAAAAATGGTGCACTGAAGATGCCAAATTGAAATTCTTGAGAGACAAGTTCTAAATACTGGTTATAATGTGATTTTAGGGCTCTAATACCATGTAGAAATTTTGATAGAAATTGCAATTGCTCAATATTCCAACCCGAAAACAAGAGACACAATTCTGCGCTAATGATATGTTGAATGAAAATCAAAATTCCGAACAACTTGCATAGACATGCAATAAGAAAAACCACAAATACATAGTGATTTCTAGGGGAACCCAACTGGGAAAAACCCCTCAAGCTTCTTTGCATTAATCAGATGAATTGAAAAACTATTACAATTTCTATCTCCAACTATGAGCTCAACCTGTAAAAGAATAATTGTTCTCTCTGCTCAATGAGAAACTCTCGCCAACACTTATCCAATTATTTTCCCACCAAGCCTCCTATTTCCCTGTACAAATCCTAAGGAAATTGGTCCCTAAGAGATAGGAATTTCCTCCAAATCGATTGCACAATTCCCAAGGATTTATCACTAACTACATGCAACACCTGTACACTCAAAACTAGTTTACAATTGATGTTACATTGCCTTGTCATCTCCACTTTAGCTAAGGAATTAAAATTCCTTGCATGCACTATCTATTTTGGGATGATTGATTAGTTTACTAAAAAATCTATGAGTTAGATTGTTGTTACACTGCATAACTGACCTTCAACTGGCTCCAACAGTAGTTAGAGGCCAATTAACTGCATACCACTTAAAATGACTAAATTGGACTACTAAAATTTAGCAATCACACATGCATAATTGAACTCCAAGCCCTCTAACTGGAATTTAATAAGCTAATTGAGTGACAAGAGCTAATTGTCTCCAAGTTTTCCTACTGATGTGGAAATTCAATTTACTTAATTTTACTAAGGCTAAAGTCGAATTTAGCCTTTCTTGCTACATTTTTTTCAAGAATATAAATTTGTAAATTTTGAAAATAAATAAAAGCATTGCAACAAAAAATATAAATATTAAAAGCAATCACAAAAGAGACTTTGACAATATCAATAAGAGTCTATCATCCAAAGATGATGAAATTTCTCATTTGAGAAATCATAATAAAACTCTACTTGCATAAATGAAAAAGTTGAAGAATGAGAGGAAGGTACAACAAACCCCCAAGGTATGGATGAGGTACCTGACACTAAAACAATCAATATGGAAAAATGTTATGTTCTTATCGATGAAGTTGTATTAGTGAAAGATCCTTCAATATTTGAAAGTAAAGTTAAAGTGACATCAATATATGACATCAAAACTAAAAATCATAGTGCCATTGTTAAGGAAGTCTTATTAGTAAAAGATCTTCTAAAAGTTAATTTCAAGAAACAATTCAACGATAAAAAGAGATGCATAAATTTAGTGAAGAAGTTGAATAGATAGAAGAATTTGAAACAAGAAATACCAAAGCAACTTACTAGCAAGGAATTATTGGATGAGAAAGAAACAATGATGGATCTTGTTCACATAGAGAAGTTATTAGTTACACAAATCTATATGATGTAAAAGGAAACGAACACAAATCCAAGCGAAATATTATCAACAACATATCATTATAAATATCAAAAGATGAGGTTTCGAAAAATAAGATGCAATATACAAGGATTCCTTATTGTCAAAGAAACTATAAAAGTCATCACATTATTCAACAATCTAACCAACGACGAATAACTTAAGTGTGGAATCTTATCATTTTCAAATCGAATAAACTATTGCCACACAATGTTGGAGAAAAATTGAATTAGGATAGTTTGAACCTTACACAATTAGATAGTTCTTTTCAACTCTTAATCATTGATATTGTCTCATATCATCAACCACAACAACATCAAGAATATAGAATCATGAGATGACATTAAATTCTAGATCAAAAACATAAATCCCTTCCATAAATATGCTTCGAGGGAAGATTATTTTAAAAGGGGAAATACGTGTAATATACCTAAGGTATATTACAACCAAGTCAAATATAGTGATTATTATGTAATAGAAAATAAAATTTTTAATAATAGTCATAAATCATTATTATGTCTCCTTCATGTATAATAATGATAAGTGTGCATTTCAAAAATACATAATCTATCATCCACTATGCAATTTATACACAAGTATTGTACTCAATGGATCATGTTGGATATATATTTTTATAATAAATAGTTATTATTTAATATTGATTACTTTGTGCATTCATAATGTTCTCATGAAGTGGACTACTATGTCTAATTCAATCCCTAGTACATTCAACATGTTTGTTTTTTTAATCTAGTGAACATATTGGATTTTTTTTTCAATCTAACATTAATGCACGACACATGTAAAGAATGTTTGGATTATAAAAAAAAATCCATGAGATGAATGTGTGATTCAATATTTAGTTGAAATTAAATTAAAAATAATGATGTAGTGAAATTGTAGAACAAAGAAAGAAAATTGAACAAATCTCTATTACCATGATGTATGCAAATGCATCATCAAAAATAAATGATGAAGGTCACCATGTGTGGAAGGAAGACAAAACACATTCTTGAAATGCATGTAACCAGACTACCACTGTCTCATGTACTGCATTATGTGATATGAGACAAGTGACATGAAGTCCATTATATTATTTCTTAAAAAACCAAAATGGTGTATATTAGATTCTATGATGGGACACCAAATTAATGAAATACATGTACTATATATTGGAATAATATTGATGAGGTAATTAATGCTAAACTAAATGAAAAATAAATTCTATTTAATAAATTGTATTTGCTGGTAAAGATGTTGAATCCAACATAAGGACATTATTTTTTGTGCACCTAACAACCCACTCTACTTTGTCTCCTTTCCACTATGGATAGCATGAAAGACTCCTAGCTTAGTAGGAACATGTATGCCTTTTCCTTTTCACCCATTAATAGACATTGAGGGAATTACCCTGATGAATTTGAAATTGTAGGTGATTGATCATTTTTCTTTAGTTGAGGATGTCCCATTTATTTTATTTTTCTATGTGGTTCATGAATACTGGAGATCAGTGACAACTATGACCACATTATATTTGTACCAGGTAGATCCACCTAAAGGGATCATTTCCTACTAACTCAACCACAAATCCTGACCTTTAGAGTGTCGAGAGAATTGAACCCAAGACCTCTCAATTGCATCATTTTATTATAAATTCATCCCTTCCTTTTTTTTTAAGTTTTCGACTTCTTTGTTTATCAAATATAAGGACATGTTAACCATGTGTATTTTTTATAGAAACATTAACAAAAATTATAGAGCCTACCCTTGTTTTATATTGTCTAACAAGTGCATACAACAAATCCAATATTATTAACGAGATGTAGAATAAAGTAGATCATGGTACGTTAAAACATTTTTGTCCAAAGTTGATGCTAGATGTAAGTGATGGAGCAAAATTTATTTAATGATATAGTGGAGTTGGCATCCCATTTTCCTCCCTTGTTTCAATGGATTATATATATATATAGTTATAGCCCCAAGGGTTAGCCCAACTCGTCAAGTCGTGCTTCGCTAAAACAGGAGGTCACAGGGTCGATTCTACCCGAAAGCCCTTGGGGTTAGGTCTGTGATGGCCGAGGGGTGTGATCCTAGAGATCAACCCTAGTTATTTCGTGGACGTAGCCTGCACCCCCTGACCACGGATGTACGTGAACCACCCCGGAATACAAAAAAAAAAAAAATAAAATAAATATATACTATATATTAATATATATATAAATATATATATAATATTTATATATTTTAATGTGGTTCATGGTCCTCGGACATTGGTGACTTGCTATGTCCATGGAGTATTATTTTAGGGAGATCCATCCAAAGGGTTCACTTCCCATCGAATTAAACACAAAGCTTAACCCTGAGAGTGTCAAGAGAAATTGACCACATGAACTCTCAATAACAGAGGTGCTTAATTATGAGAACTTGACCAATTGATCTAACCCTCAAGGATTCCCAATGAATTTTTATTATTGTATGGAATTCCATATTCTCAAGTCTATAATAACATTATCTCTTGAAAACATAAAACAAAGAGTTACCTCCTTGTGAATTCTCATTTAAATTTTAAAAGTGTGGGAGCGAACTTACATAGATTCATGTCAATAATGAAAGGTTATCTCCCATTTTACATGGATAGGTCCCATTCAAGTATATGTGATTTGATAATTTCTTTGATTACACATATAGGTTCATTCATAGTTGGGATGTCCCAATTCTCCTTTTTGAGTCATTAACACATTTGAATTTCATTTGATATTGTGACATCAAAAGGATAGATTTGTAATTCCTATGGCATCGCCTTCCTAATTTTCAAAGTTACTAATTTGTGTAAGAACCATATATTTCTCCTACTTGCACTCTCACCAATATATAGGTGACATGGAATTATTGTGATTTCTACAAATTTGTAAATATGCCTCCAAAACGAGGTTTTGGAAATGAATTTCAAACGTGAAATTCCTAATGCCTATATCAAGAATTGAAGGAGGACACCAATATATAGATATAACTATATGCAATATATTTACCTTTTCTTATGGACTATATTAATTTCAATGCAATAAAATGGAATGAATGAAATAAATTGTTTCTAACTTTGTTGAGTTTATTTGATTTATTATTATGGGAAAAATTATACCATATAGCATAAAAAAAGAATGAATAAGTAATTTCATGGCTTGATAATGGAAGTGAGAGAATCAATAAGAAGCCTCTTAGAGGGGGAATTCTACCTTACAATATATGAAATATGTAAGATGTGTTGACAATGTTGGAAATTCGTCAGCCAAGGGGGTCTCCCCGATGTGAAGTCCCAATTAGACCTCACATCGTTTGGAATAGGATCCCCATCTTTGATATCAACCTGACTGCTATATATTCTTATAGGTTTTCCTTGGCTACAAATTTTAGCACAAGAGAGTTATGCATAAGGAATCTCTAAAAACAAGTGAGTATGCCTGGTAAGTGTTTGGTTATATGTGTGTCAAGATTCTTCTACTGCGAGGGAAAGGAAAGTGAGGCTCTAGGAGAGAGTAATAGTACCACCCTAGTAGACACACACACACACACACACACACACACACACACAAAATATATGTCTAAAATATAGCGGAACAATCCACAAAGATGTGACGGTCATTGCAACCATTACATACAAGAAATATTTGTCTAACACCCAGCGGAATAGTCCGCAAGAATGCGACAGTTAAATTAACCATTACCACACATTCAGAATTAGATAAGCACTAAAATAACCGAAATAGTTCAACTACTTTAGTATAGGTGAAAACAAACATGAAACATAAATATTAACAGAACAATCTTACAAATATTCACAATTCATGCATGAAAACGTGCTAGCCATTGGGCTTCAAGTATCAAGTAAAAGTCACAAGACACATGTATACAACGAACACCACTAGCCCCATTAGCGGTGCATTGGAGCCACTCCTTACTCCCCAAAATAACTAGCTTGTCTCTCTTATGCCATGCAGGAGGAGCCAAGGTGAAAATTCCCTTGCTCATACAATGGCGGTGTGTATATAACCAAGAGGTGATGCTTTACCTTCCTTGTGACTCTTTGACTACCCCCATGATTGTTTGACTTCCTATGAATTTTCCACTTTACATGACTCTTCATATTCTGAATGTGTCCTTTGGACTTCCACTTTACAATATAGTTTGAATAGATAATTACATAATCCACAATAATGATGTGGCATATGATGACTCATGACAAGACATGACATGACACTGTGACATGGACTTCATGATGATGTGGTAGTGCCAAGTGATCCAGGTGGATGTTGGTGGCCACCCACCTATCCCATTTGGACCCCCGCAACTGTCTCTTTCAGTTTTTCAGTTTCCTTAATTGTAGCACAACTTACTATTTTTAGCAGTTTCGGGTCCTGAACTTCCGGAGCCGTTTTGAGGCCCTAAACGACGTTTTTTGGGAAATCTTGCTCGATTTTTTTAATAAACAATCGTCTTTCCCGTCATAGTGCTCGAATAGATCTTTCTAATGAGCTATTGTACGCGTCAAACGGAGATCGTATGCCAAAGTTACGACCCCGGGAAATTGATGTACCAATTTACCCAAAACGGGGCCCACAATTTGGCGTTTCATCTTCTAAGGGTCGGTTTTGGAATGTGAAGGGTTTTCCATTGTTTCTCAATAATAAATAGGCCTTCGAGCCTCATTGTAACACAAGTTCGGAACAGTTCAGAGACATGTAGCCGCACATCTCTTCTCAGAGATAAGCTACCATCGTCCTAGCTGGTTTAATTCCAATTCTGGTTGTAAGCATATTTCGGTATTTTCCATTAATGAAATGAAGTGTTATTTCCACTGCATCTCTTTATTTATGGTTATCGCATCTCGGTATTTATGGTTATCTCTGTAATCTACTGCGTTCCTATTTAAATCCGGATCAGGAAGCAAACTAATCAAATCTACAACTATTTGCAATGCTAAAGACAATTCAACCATTAATCTATGAAATTGACGAAGCATACAAATACAAGAAGAGGAGCCTTCACTACTAGGATTGGGCCCTAACCCAAGAGCTTCAACCCTCTGAGTCAACTCAGTGCTGGATCAAGGAAAAGCTCATTCTATTTATCAAAACATAAAATTACATAGCAATGTCTTCCACAAGTCTTGAACTTGAAAATTATTAGTGTTTTTACAACAAAAATTCGAATCCTAATGAGGCCCTAGGCCTTCTTATTTATACAACTGAAGTCCCCAGTGACTTCCTTAAATCTAGGGAGGCTCGGCTCCCAAAATCAAGATAAACTAGCTCTTTGACTGTCATTTGCTCGGTTGCCTTTTGATCTCCATGACTTGGCTTCTTGTACTCTAAGCTAGTGTGATTGATGGAGGAATATTCAAATGAGTGAGGAGTAAATGAGGAGGATCTACCTCCTACAATCTCTCCTCCTTGTCTCATTTGAGTTTCAGCCCTTAACTAGCCAAAATTTCCATGGTTTTCTCTCAAAAACCTGCAATCAATGCGTATTAGTCCACTAGGCATAATATCTCACTTTGACTCATCTAATCAAGAAAGATACAATCAAAATATGTAATAAATTATGAGAAGACTTGATTTTAATAAGCTAGGAGGTGGGTTAAGGTTCATATATTTACCCAATGATGAGGCTCATAAACCAAAATTATTACGAAATTCAATGAATGGTTGTCACTTTCCAAATTCATTGGAACTCCATTAAATCTATCCTATTCAAAGGAAATAAGAGGATATCATTATGGCCTTAGAAGGCCTTTTATTGGCTAAGGAAAAAATTACATATAACCCATGACCTTAATGTGTACAAGGCTTAAGATTAAGGATATCAATTCCCAGACTTCACCATACATAAGCTCCAAGCTTCATTACATATTTAAAACCATTATGAGCTCTCTCTCAAGGCTTTCAAAGATTTTATTGGATTAGGTATAAAGACTAGAAATTGGGGCCTACTTCAATGTTAAGAATTTGGTCCTACAATTTTGTTTCAAGTATTCTTTAAGACCATAATTATTAGGAAATTCAATAAATGGTCATCACTTACCAAATTAATTGGAACTCTATTAAATCTATGCTTTCCAAAGGAAATAATAGGACATCATTATGGCCTTAGTAATCATTCTATTAGCTAAGCAACAAATCCCATATAACCCATCATCCCAATCCTTTTAAGGCTTAGGATGGATATATATTCCCAAACTTCATTGTAAATAATGTCCAAGCTTCATCACATATTTAAAACCAATATGAGGCCTCTCCCAGGGATTTCAAAGACTATTGGAGTATGTATAAAGGCTAGAAGTTGAGGCCTAATTTAATGCTAAGAATTTGGTCCTATAATGCTTAAGAGGTGAATATGGTAGAATATAAATTATCCCCCAAGCTTAGCCAATTTTACCACCAAACTCTATAAACCAGGAATGCAAATTTCACATTAAGATAACCTTATCATCATTTGGAGAGTCTAAGAGTCCAGGATAGCTATCAACACAATGTTTTAGAAGGATATGCTTTTCACAGTGAAAACATCTAATCTTAACCTCATACTATTTTTGAATACTATATATACTATGTGTTCACTATCAAAATTTGGGAACCTTCCCATGAGAGTTTACCTCCCGATAAGCCAAAATAGGGTAGTATGCCCTTATGAAAAATTATCTAAAGCTCTAAGGGATGGATAGTGATCCAATGACCACTAAATAAAAGACTTATTGAGGGCATGACTTCCCCAACCAAAATTCATGTTATATCAAATAGAATGAATATTAATGACCCCACTCTCTTAATGAAGACAATCTTACCAATATTTTGCTAAGGCCCAACCATTAAGGCCATCAAAGGGACTAGGTGAATCAGTACATATTAGTATCATCAAGATCATTAATAATTCATTATCCATAAAAATCATAAGAAATGAGAATTATTCATCTGACCAAAAATACCATTAAATCTTACAAATGAGGCACATCACAACACAAGAGAGACCACTTATATATAATTAAATACTTACAACTGAAGAAGGGTAAGATCTTTTCCACCTATCCATATGCTCATTTATACCTTTATCTTGATACATCTAGCCATCCACTAGATAGACTATAATACCACTAGGGGAAGGCTAGTTCACTCAAGCAAATGACGACGATGAGGACCACTCTCCTTCACAACATTTTTACAATAAAATCCCCTTTTCTTCATGATATTAGGCCATCTACAAACCCTTATATGCCTCTAAAGTCGGTAGTAAATATCACTAGGGATCACCTTCATTTTCCTAAGAAATCCCTCAATGTTCACCCTTATTAACACCACTCTAACTCACCTATATTGCATTAATTTGTAGTCATTGTCAATCAACTCAAATTTTGGGTTCTTCTATTCTTATCACCTAAGAAGTGACCACCTAGCTATTTTTCATTGGGTTGATTGAAATCCACTGTTGTATGGGTTTCACATTAAAACCAACTTTCACCATAGGAAATAATTTAGTGAACCAAGTTATTTCCATTTAATTAATTTACCCACATGAAAAAAACCCATAATTTTATTTAATTTCATGTTATTTTCATATTTACCCATTTATATGAAAATAATTAGAAATATTTTCATGCACATTTTTCGTTTCCATAGGAATAATTAAATAAATCAATATTTATTTATTATTCCTTAATCATTTCAACATTCTCTTAGAAATAATCTAATTTTCATTATTTAATAATTATTTGTAAGCCATTTGGCCCTTTCACCTATAAATAATTAATAAACTCAATTTTGTTTATTAATTATTTCACCGATTTTTATTATTAACTAAATTAATCATTATTTTTTGAGTTAGTTAACTAAATAAATATTATTGACCATTTGTTTAATAATTTTCTATCCCAAAAATAATAAAATATTCATAATTGTTATATCTTGATTTACACTATGACCATTTTCATTGTCATCATTCTGATCCCATGACTTTCAGACTCTCCATTTGTGTCCTACCTCAACATTCTTAACCATAATTCTACCCACTGCATACAAAAATGAGGGAATCCTTTAGCCACAAGAAAGGGAGCAAAGAACCCTCCCACAGAAGAGAAGGTAGCAACCTGTATCATTACATCTTCTTCTACAAGTGTTTTTATAATAAAATTTCTTGTTCAATTGGGTTTATGCTTTTAAATGTATTGTTTTTTCTCTGACAAATTTTGTACATGCAATAATTTTTTTCGAACAAATTGTTAATTTTTGTAGATCTATTCATATAACATTAACATAGTTACAATTAGGGAGTTAATATCCTCTTTTGTTGTTAACCTACTTTAATCACCAATATAAAAAATAGCTTTTTGTTAAATTGAAAAATATAGATAACATCACAAAATATGTATCGAGTGGAAAGAGCTATTTTATTTCATAAATAAACAAATTAATGACATGTATGGAGAAAATATGGGTAAACACAAGTCACCGTGATCTCCTTTGTGGGAGGGTTCTTTGTTCCCTTTCCTGTGGTTGAAAGCTTTCCTCTTTCTGGTATGTAGTGGGTAGAATTATGGTTAAGAATGTTGGGATAGAAATCAAATGGAGAGTTAGAAAGTCATGAGATTAGAATGATGATGATGAAAATGGTCATAGTGTAAAGAGTCGAGAAAAACCTCTCGGTTTATAATAAAAATCTAGTTTAGTCTTGATATGGTCAAATAATAAAATATTTGTTCGACCAAATCAAAATCTAATTGTTATGGGTATTTTATTATTTTCAGGAGAGAAAATGATTAAATAAATGGTCAATAATCTCTATTTAGCTAACTAACTCAAGAACTAATGGTTAATTGAGTTAATTAATAGAAGTATATGAAATAATTCATGAACAAAATTGGGTTTAATTATTTTGAGGTGAAATGGTCAAATGTATTAGAAATAATTATTAAATAATGATTTAATAAATTATTTCTAAGAGAATGTTAAAAAAATTAAGGAATAATAAATCAATAACGATTTATTTAATTATTCCTATAGAAACGAAAATGTGGGTGAAAATGTTTTTAATTATTTTCACATAGATGGGTAAATATGAAAATAACATGAAATTAAATAAGTTTCTAGGTTATTTTCATGTGGATAAATTAATTAAATAGAAATAACTTAGGAAAATGGTTCACCAAATTATTTCCTATGGTGAAAGTGGGTTTTAACATGTAAAACTCATACCACATAGTATATTTCAATCAACCTATTGAAAAATAGCTTGGTGGTCACTTTTTAGGTGATAACATCTACAAGAATTTAGTAAGTAGAAATCGATCTTCTTAAGCACTACAACACTTTTAACTCGCAAATGGCACTTTTCTCAAGGAATTTGGGTAGAAAAAATCATCTTTGGTCACCCAAAACATTATAATAACCATTCCACTTCATACTAGCAAATCTCAAGTTGCAAATTCACTTATTTAAGCACTCATGCACCTCCTACTATCTGTGGGATTCTAAATGAATATGATTGGTTGTTCCACTCAACTTGCCCCACTCCCCCATACCACTCATGGATCAATTCATGAAAATTGAGATGATACATTTACATATTGAACATTTAATTTTGAAAGAAATCATCAACCACCATCTAGCCTCCATAATGGCGGCACATGGTTGCTTTAGTTAGTAAGTTGTTCATTCGATGAGTTCTGGGGTAGGGGGAAAACTAATAAAATATTTTTAAATTTAAATATGGACACAAAGCCTTGGTATGTTTTTCTTTTCTAACAATTATAGGAAAAATTAATTCCCACACCCCCCTCTCCAATTCCCACTCATGGCATCATGGTCAATATGGGTACTTCACCCTTTAGTCAATTGTTTGGAAAATTATCATTAATAGGCAAAATACACTTCATCATTTATAATTTATCTATTTCAATCTTAAAATTGATTAGGTATCTATGTTACAACTCATGTTGATCCTAATACATGATTTGATTCAAATTTAAATAGGAACGCAAAAAATTACAGATAAACATATAGAGATGAAGCAGAAATAATACTTCATTTCATCACTGTAAAATACTGAAATATGCTTACAAATAGAAATGGAAATAAACTAGCTAGGGCGATGGTAGCTTATCTCCTAGAAGAGCTATGGCGGCTACATGCCTTTGAAATGTGTTACAATGAGGCTCAAAGGCCTATTTATTGTTGAGAAACAATGGAAAACCCTAAACATCCAAAAACCTAACCCTAGAAGATGAAACACCAAATTGTGGGCCCTGTTTGGGTAAATTGGTACATCAACTTCCCGGGGTCGTAACTTTGGCATACGATCTCCGTTTGACACGCACAATATCTCGTTAGAAAGATCTATTTGAGAACTAAAACTTTGGGAAGAGAAACATTAATCCATGGACCCATGTTTCTCCCATATTTCCCAAAAAACATCGTTTAGGGCCTCAAAACGGCTCCGGAAGTTCAGGACTCGAAAAACTGCTAAAAATAGTAAATTGTGCCACAATTAAGGAAACTGAAAAACTGAAAAAGACAGTTGTGGGGGTCCAAGTGGGATAGGTGGGTGGCCCCCAACATCCACCTGGATCATGATTACATTTAGTAGTTGAAGAGAACAAGGTGTTACATACCTAATGTTTCTATCTATTGAATTCCTAGGACAATGTTTACTCCTCCCAATGGTACTATGTAGAACCTAGATTCCAACTTTTAACCTTGTATTTGTAAATTAACCTTATGAAAATTCCTAAGGCAAGAAATATATTTTTCCATTTGTTACCATAAAAATTATTATATACTACAACTAGGTATTTGAATAAATTTAAGTTTTTCACAACATTTATATCTATAAAGTTATGGATGCTCCATATGTCTATAGGTTTGTTGACATTATACTTTTTCAAATACTCCCTTAGTTTAAATGTGTGTGGTTTTTTGATTGATTCGTAAACTTCCATTGATAGTCCGCTAGACAGTTCGTCACAATAGATATGATAATAATATATAAGAAATATGAGATTCTACACTATTACAATTTTATTAAACTTTAAGATATGTAGATTTAACTGTAATTAGTGCATGCATGCAAATGGAAATCATGTAGAAAAATAGAGAATGACAAAATAATCTCACATACACACACATAAGACACAAAATATGCTTCGGGAAACCCTTTCGGGAGAAAACCCAGCTATAAGGTGAGGTCGCTTCGCTCTCTTTCTCTATATGGAAATATGGATGTAGGTACAAGGAAGTAAGGCATGTGGCCCATGGGATGCTACAATGCACAAATCCTCCCTGTGTGCTTCTCCTCCTTTCCCTCTTGGCTATATTTTCTCATCTATGGAACAAAATTCTCCCAAAAGAATGGAATGCCTCGTCCTCCTAGTGGCCCAGATATAACACAGCCCGATATCCTACTAGTGGTTAATTTTGACTACATCAACTCTTAAAAAGAGTTACAATATATAATATTCTAGATTATTTTACATCAAAAATATGTGGCTATCCCCTTTTCCATGAATAATGGGTGCTGATGCAACATCCTCCCAAATTATAGGTGTGAAAATAGGAACATAAACTTCTAAGTGACATAACTTTTGCATACAGACTCTAATTGACATGTGTTTCTGGGAAAACTAGTGTCTTTTCGATCTGCTAGTCCCACTAGGATTGGCAACTATCCTAGAAACAAACAATCAAAGAAATTTGTGATTTCCTCTATGTATGATAGATAAGAGAGAAGCAAAAGGACCAACCTGGATCTTCCACGTGACTCCTTTCTTGATTTCTCTCCCCTTTGATAGAGCTTGTAACTCCTCTCCTACTTGTCCCGCTTAGAGAGTACTTGTAGAAACAAAGTAACAGAACACCATCAAACCATCTCGATCTATTATATCATAAACAATGCAGAATCATAAATACATTGAGCATACAATGGCATTTACAAATAACAAGATTCACAAGTACACGATTGTATGGAGGAAAACTCAAAGAACTTTATTAAAATAGAAGGGAGAATTACAACCCAATTGTCTGATCCAGCATCATCCTCCCAGCATCAAACCCTCTTCACCTCATGAAAAGCAAGATCACCCAACAATACAATGCTTCTTCTCAAAGACAAACTATTAGCACTTCCTTACAAATTACAAAATTCCAGCCTCCAGATCTCTCAGATGAGGGATCCATTTATAGATGTTTGTAAAGGTGTGAGTCATCTCTGGGTTTTTGATTAGTGTCATTCCACTTGTAGTTCTTAGTTCCACTTGGAGATTTCTTGGATCTCTTACTCATCCCTGGGCAAATTCAGAGAGGCAAGTGTCATAGAGGAAGTTTCTAGAAGATTCCATGAGCATCCACTTAGCAAACTATCTCAGACATTTGTCCATTCTCACTCATCACACCCCACAGAAGGCTTCTTCAGTATGCATCACACCCGGCTGGTGTAGCAGTCAGTATGCATCACACCCTGACAGTGGATAATTCAGTATGGTCCTGTTTTGGCCAGTTCTGAGTAGTTTTTCAGGTGGAACTTCTGGGGAATGATGTAATCAGTTGACCATGATCCTTTAGGGTATAAAACAACACTTTTAGGGGTTAAAGAGCCCTCATTTTATCGACATATAAGATTGGGGTTGCAGTGCCCAAATATTTCTATAATAGTTGCCCCCTAAAGCATGAAGCCGTAATCTTTTGATGTCGTGTGAAATGCTTTATCGTGAGGATCCGAGGTATTTGAACTGGAAGGTGACCTATATAAGACACAACACAATACATCATCATCATATTATTTTCATGATCTAGCTGAGGTGGACATTCTCATGCTCAGCTTTATAAATTCATTTTCATGTACATAGGACAGATAACTGTCTGTAGTTGGAGGTTGGTGATTCTTTATATGTAGAGTCATCATCCCTTAGCTTGGATGATCATCTGTGTAGCTTCTATGTACATTTGATGTGTTTATATTCTTGAATATATCGCAGCCCGAATGGGTGGAACTAGATCTAGGGTCTTCAAACTCGTTCAATATTCGCCTAATGTACAAGTCGATCCATGTGAAAAGATGTTTTGAAGTCGAACATGGAAGGACATTGCCTGATTACCAGCCAATAATGTAAGTTGTTAACAGGTGCGAGAGGAATCACCGATAACGATAATGATCCTCAAGGTACTACAGTACAATTCACGTGGTGTGAATATATGATCTGATGTCGAACACCATGTAAAATATTTCGGTCGAAGGCCATTGATGTAAACCTGTCACCAGAAGTGAGAAACTTTCCATTGAGGTATGCAAGCTTCAAAGTACTGAAAGGGTTGTTTCTAAGTCAATTTCTTGGATAATGAGCTAATGTCAACAAGAAGTGACCCGTTGTAGGAGGGCCTTAATGTATCCCACATCTACGACATGAAACATAGCAAATGATTTTCTGGAGGTGAAAATAATCTGATGATACAAGGTTCAGGAATGGCAGTCATGAAAAATGGAGGGTGAAGGTATTGCAGCGAATGAGGCATTAACTGGATGGTGAATTATCTGAATGACTTCTCTTGAACATATTGGTGACACTGAGATGGATAGGTAGCGTTAACCCAAAAAATGGATGGTATGGAGGACCAATGGTGAAATGAATAGTGAACGGAATAACCCAACCCGACCTGCTACCAATAAAGTTCTTCAAGTTTTCTTCCTTTTTTCCCCTGTCATTGCTGACCAGTACCTCTTTATTTTTTTCAAGCTTGAGGAGGATAACATATGCTTGTTCTATAATTTGCACTTCGGACAAACCAATCGCTATGTTTTAGCAAGCCTAGCGGCAGTGAAACTCGTTCTTGTCTGGGTGGACAAGTTTGTCGCTATTGTTTTAATGATTTTAATGACAAGGATAACTCAGTCCTTTTCATGTTTAAAGAGTTTGAAAAGGGATGAAAAGGAAAATCCAGCAGTTCTTTTTCGTAACATAATCCCTTAATTCCGAAAAAGGATAAAATAATACAAAAGGGATGAGTTTTCGATAACTTTAGTGAGTCGAAAAGACAAGCGCTCGAAATTTTTTGTGGGATAATCCCTCAGGTCTGAAACAGATTAAAATATACAGGAGGGATGGAATTTCGATTACTTTAATGAGCTGGAAAAGCCAATATCTCGACGATCTTTTCATATTTAACGAGTCTGAAAAGAGTTTAAAGGAGGCTTGTTTTTTAGGAACGATTAGCGTTTAGGGTAACAACTAGTTCCATGTAAGCTTGGAACTTTTCAAAACATGGTGATGTGAAGACGTTGGTTAACAGGGCCACTCGTCGCAGTTGTTACTCAAAAGGGTAAATAATCAAGTGGAAGCGTTTGATCGGCCAAAAGGATGGAGGTGATGGCAGAACACAACCAAGGCTCAAAAGGTTGATAGCATGGCAATCATAGAGGTTGTTTACTGAAGGCGGGTTTATTTTTTAATGAGCTTGAACCTTGCGTTAACATATGCTCAGTGGCCAGTTTATTTTTTAATGAGCTTGAACCTTGTGGAAACACTGCTATTTTTGTAGTCAAGATGTTTAATTCACAGTTTAGCACATATCATATTCTTTTGCCGATCATTCAACCTGCTCAATTACTCCATCGAACTGATTTGAAATACATACATATGAAAAAAACGAATTAAACTACTTGAAGTACATGAACAGTAATCATAAAAGTAGTTTTACCTCTCATTTTCAGCATTCTATTTCAAATTTTGGATTTTGGAGCTCTGGAGTGGTTTTCCCCCTCAAATTACACCAGCTGATTTTGGGAGATCTGGTGGACTATTCTCTGCACCGTCAGGACTAGGTAGGAGCTAACCCTAAGCTCTTCAATTTCATACCATCCTTCTTTGATTCTGAGCATGTTTTCCCATTCTTCTGGGCCCCTGGGGTTTGAAGAACTCATTCTCTATCCATTGCACCTAGTCTGCATCAAAAAGTGCAATGCATACTGAGCTAGACACTGGCTAGTCAGTATGCATCTCACCTTGCTTAAAGGCAGGGTGCGATGGGCGCAGAAGGGAAACTTTACATAGTGATTTTTCATGAAAGTTTTTCCTGTTTTTGGTCAAATTTGGATCCTAATTCATCTTTTGTTTGTGTTTCAAATTTTTATTGGATCAAGATGGTCATCACATGGCGTGAACGCGAACATGAAGAAGAGGACATGGTTTCCTTGCATGATCAGGGTACAGTTACTACATTACGAAACTGTGGTTTGCTCAAATTTTTTTGCATATCCAGCATGAGGAAACAAATATGCCTATTGCAGTATTTTCTTGATGCTTGGGATCTGATCAACCAGGTATTCTAGATCAGAGGCAAATCTATTCCATTGACAGTCGAGGATATCTAATTTCAGACAAGGTTATCGAGGCGTGGTGCCCCTCTTTCACTATCAGATGAATCTGTGAGAGATTATATTCGCCAGTTTTGTAGAGATGGATCTCAGCCCAGCAAGGATGACAAGATCATTATCTAGGATGTCACTGATCTACCCTTGAGGATCATTTTATTTACCTTTACTAGATTGGCTCGCAGCGCGGATCTTCATTTGGCCAACAAATCTTATATGCAGTACACCTTGGAATGCCTGGAACCAAAGGTGTTCAACTGGTGTGAGGTGGTACTTCCTGTTGTAAAAGAACAACTCTCCAAGGTAAAGAATGGAAGATCCAAGAACTTTGACTACGGTTCGATCTTGACTGCTTTTACCATGGAGAGGATTCCACTGATGCAGCCTCGGTACATTTCACTAGGATTGCTAGCACTGAGGGAACCACGGATGCAGAGGTGGGTTGATCTTATAGCCAGACATGTTGTTCAATCACATATTTCCTTCTCTGATGCCTTCTTTGAGTGGTTCGACTGTCAAGAGATGGTCTTTGTTGAGTATCCATACGTTGGGATGGATTTCCAAGGCAACCCGGATTTGGCGTTACCGGCTGGCGAACAGTGGAGTGCCATAGGTATAATGATTTGACCACATTTTTTTATCGGTTTTATAAATTTTTTGTGTTTTTAAATGTTATCAAGACTAATCGAACTCATATGTTTGTGCAGATGTTGGGCCAGTGCGACCAGCAGCACGCCCACGGGGGGCAGCTGACGCTTTAGTAGGAGAGGCTATAGGGAGGGTTGTCCTTCGAGATCTGGACATATCGGAGACCCTGGCAGTGCTGCACGATCAGATCGAGGGCCTTACTCTTAGTATTCAGGATGTCAGGACCGATGAGTTACCCTTGAGGTTATAGCGCCACACCACTGGTGTGCCGAGTCGATGGACCCGACTTTTGTGCATGATCGCACAGGTGGTGACATGTTATCACCAGCATCATTAGTCTAGGATGCTTTTTTGCATTCATTTTGAGTTTCTTGGTCATATGACCGATTTTGTCTTTGACATAAAACATTTTGTAAAAATTATAAACATTTATATATTTTTTATTTTCAGAGTTTTTATCTTGGTTAAGTTATGCAATCCTGATGCAAATGTTAATGTAAAAAATGCTTTCTTCACAAATGCTACAAATGTCTATCTAACACATAGTTTGCTAATGAATCAGTTAATGTGTTTAAGTTTCTGGAAATGTGTTGATATTGAATGGAATCAAACTGTCTTTCCAAAATCCTGACTCTTATGAACATACGATAAATAGTTGGGTTACGAATGGAATAAACGCCAGTAAGCTATAGAACGATGAGTTGCAAATCTAGCCTAACAACAAGTTGGCATATGCCATGTGAAATGGCATCAGAGAGAAGCTCAATCAATGCGCTATACTCAGAAATGTTGTTCGTTGATCGACCAAGACATATCCCCCTGAAACTTACTAACTCGTCGCTTGGAGCAAAAATGGCCCAAGCTGCAGAAGATAGGTTCCACGTACTATGACTAGCCCTGTCAGCATATCTAACAAATGATTCCAAAAAGTCTGACATATACAACAAATGCAAAATGGATTACCTAATCAAAATAATAACTCTAAAAGAAAAAAAAAATGTAACAAAAGTATTTATACAAAGAGCATACTACACTTAATCAGGCATAGTAACGTTTAAGATACAACTCGTTTCAGGGTTGTGACAATGGAATTTCGTAATAATCGACTAGCTCATAGGCTCCTTTTGTCAATACCCATTTAACAATGTAGGGGCCCATCCATAATTGTTCGAACTTACCTACTCCCAATTTATCAAAGTCCTGGTCGTAGAGTAAGACCAGGTCACCTTCCGAGAAGACACAAGGCTTGACATTTTTTTCAAATTTCACCTTGACACGTTTCTTATGTGCTTCATTAGCCAGTGCGGTGTCACGATGGGTTTCATCCAGGTGGATTAATTCCAAGAAACGAGCCTCTTCTTCCGAAGTTTTGGGAAGCAGATCAATCACGAGTTTGAGGGACGAAATTTTGCACTGGATTGGTAAGATAGCTTCCAGACCATACACCAACTGAAACGGCGTACACCCAGTTGCATGTCTCACCGAAGTCCTATATGCCCACAAGGCTGAGTACAGGATCAAATGCAAATTCCGTTTGTGGAATCCAATCATTCTCTGCAACATGCACTTAAGGACTTTGTTGATCGCCTCAACTTGTCCGTTAGCCTGCGGATAATATGGAGTAGAACTATCGTGGGATAGTCCTAATTTGGCAGTCAATTCAACCATCATGTGATTCCGAAAATGAAACCCATTATCTGTGACTATAGCCTGTGGAACACCAAATCTAGAGATACATGATTAAAAAAGAAAAGAGCAGCCATTTCGCCGCTATTGTTTAATGTAGGCATTACCTCGGCCCATTTTGTAAAATAGTCGACATCGACTATAATATACCCATGCCCCCCGGCCGAGGTAGGGTTACATGTCATGAAATCTATGCCCCATTTAGCGAATGTCCCAACAGTAACTACTGGATGCAACAATGTAGGTGGTAATCTAGTTTTGCGATCAAAAATCTAGCAAGCATGGAAACCTCTGACTGCAACTATGCAATATTTGAATATAGTGGGCCAGAAGTAACCAACTCGTAAGATCTTTTGTGCAGTACCGTAACCAGATAGATGCCACCCACACGCACTTGAATGACAGTCATTCAAGACTTTTTCGGCCTCCTCATGCATGAGGCACCTTCGCAGAACTGTATCGACACCATGACGGTAAAGTGTATCACTGACAATCATGTAGTCTTTTGCTTGGTATCGAATACATCGTTGTTCAGAGCGAGAGGTGTTAGGCCTAAAAGTTTGGGTTTGGAGATATACCAGTATATCTCTATACCATGGATCGCTTGATGACATCAAAAATAATGTCTCGTCCACGATTGATGCTTTAGATGTTAAATTGTTGGACGATGATGGGAGGTCACAAAGTAACTCCATGAAGACCAGAGATTTCTTTGAATTGGATTTAGTGAATTCCAGATCAAACTCTTGCAAAATGGCTATCCATTTGGAATATTTTCCCCCTAGTAACTGACGCAACAGAATGTAGGTCATAGGATTGCAATCTGATAAAATGGTAGTTTTGCGAAAGAGAATATAGTGTCAAAATATTTGTACTGCTTGAACAACTACTAAAGCTAGCTTTTCAACATAGGAGTACCTGCTTTTTGTATCATTTAAGTTGCGGCTTAAATAATAGACAGGATTTTCTATTCCATTATCCTCTTGCACTAAAACCATGGCGATGGTTGTATCTGTGGCGGCTAGATACACGTTAAGTCCTTTTGATAGTCAGGAGCATACATTAATGATGCTTTTACTAGGGAACCTTTTAAAGCATCAAAGGAAGCTTGTGCAACCTGATCCCAATTGAAGGGTACTTATTTTTTCAAAAGACATGTATAACCTTTAGCAAGTTCGGCATAATTTGGAATGAACCTCCTTAGAAATTTTGCTTTTCCTTGGAGTTTCCAAATCTGAAGCAAATTTGAAGGTGGAGGCATGTCAAGGATTGCCTGAACCTTACATAGGTCAAGTCAAATTTTGTCCTTAGAAACTACGAAACCAAGTAACCGACTAGAACCAACACAAAACACACACTTGTGCAGATTGAGTCATATCTTGTAGTGTCGGAAACGTAGAAATATGGCTCTCAAATGTTGTGGATGATCAATTCGCTTTCGCGAATGAGCCCATAGATCGTCGAGATACAGTTGAACCATGTGCTTGATGTCATGGAAGGCATAGTTCATTGCCCTCTGAAAGGTTTCCCCTGCATTATTCAAACCGAAAGGTAGTTTACGATACACGAATGTGCCCCATGGACATATAAATGTAGTCTTCGACTGATCCTATGGGTGGATATTGATTTGGTTGTATCCGGAAAATCCATTCATGAATGAAAAGATTTCGCATCCGGCACATTCATCAATTATCTGGTCTATGAAGGGTGTAGGGTAGTTGTCCTTTGGACATGCTTGATTTACATCCCTATAATCGGCACACACTCTAATTGTTCCTTACTATTTCATCACAGGAACAATATTCAATACCCAATCAGTGAGAGGAACAAGGTAAATGAAACCAGCATGCAAAAGTTTTTCAACTTCTGCTTTAATGGCAGCGGCTTTCTTCGGGTGGACCAGTTGAAGTCATTGTCGCACTGGTTTGAAATCTGCATACATCTTGATTTCATGTTCAACGATGCTCGAGTCAATGCCTGGCATTTCCTCGTGTGACCATGCAAAGACATCTCTGAATTCACGAAAGAGAGCACAATATATTTCCAGTTCTGAAGGAGAACAAGATTTGCCAACATGAATATTCTCTACAACATTAGGTTTGGTCGAGATATTAATGGCGATAGTTTCCTCAATATTGCACAGATTTCACTCGGAATCCACTGTATTTACAGTATTTGATAGGAAATAAAAAAATGAAGGATGATTAAGGTCACTTGAATAATCTTCATTGTTATCTTGGAGGTGGGAACGATGGTGGTAATCTTCCCACGACATCTCTCCTATCATCATCGACTGAATGATTCGTTCATCTATAGAATGTATACAAGACCAAGGATCGAAAGAGGTACCATACTCTAGAGACCTATCTATCCAAACACTCATTGAGTGTTCATTTGGGTTCGCCGCCCAGGCCCAGAAAATTGATTACTACAAATATTCTATGGGGCTTGGGGGCAACACCTCGTGATGATCCACACTATCAAAATGGTCAGAGTTCTTCTTAATCTTTGATGATGTAGAGGATATCATATGACAGGTTTCCACTGTGGCCACTTCCACCAGATTAATTGGAGACGGGAGGGAAAAATTACCCATTAAGGAAGGGTCTTTTAGGAAACCTACTCCGATTTTTGTGAAGCGATTGAGAACTTCCATGGATCAATGCGATGCTTCCAGTAGCTTGAGAACTGTTGGGGAAAAAGGTCAGTTGGTCAACGATTGTAATCCCGCCTTTGAAGGGAAAAGCAATATTTCTAAAATTGTTGACACAACAGTAGCCATAGCATAAATCCAGGGCCATCCCAGTAAGATATTGTAGTGAAGGTTTCCATCAATGACCTAGACTTCAATTTCTACTATCTTGCCCCGCAGTTCAACTTGAAAGTTACTTAAAATCCCATATGGCGTGTATGTTCTTCCATCGAATGCTTTTAATGTTGTTGATGATCGTGACAAGGGTGGTGAGCCTAAAGTTTTCCAGCAACTCATTGACATAATACAGGTAGATGCCCCCTCATCAATGATTGTTCGATGAATAGTTTTATTGAGGGCCTTTACCTGTATAAGGAAAGTGAGTTGGGCTAGTAACTGAGGTTCATATCCTTTATGGTTAAATGCCACAAGATTGGAATCCGCTGGATCGATCCTACCTATTGTTGATAACAAAGCTTGCTTTTGGGAGGGGCAGTTCTGCAGTACTTCAAGTGTCGACATAGCGGATGGTGACTGAGCCAAATCTTCCACTATATTATAATTCTTTGCTGCTTGAGCATGAGGATTAAATGTTGATTTATGTACTACTCCCTTTGGCGGCTTTATAGTTAATTCAGGAATGATGGGCAGATCAAGTTCTGAGGAAGTTGTTGTCGAACTATTGGGTTGATATGTAGCCTTGTTGTTCGATGACTATGGATTCTCGTAATCTTTATTCCTTGTCAATATCAACGCATCATTTTGTTGTTTCGAGACGGATAGCATAAGCACTTGTGATGTGGAAGCATGATCGATAGCAACCAGATTAGTTTCTGGGTTTGGAAATGGATCAGTCAACACCACTGAGGTAGTTGAAGTTTTTAAAAATTTCGTAACCTTAGCTTGATGTGGACAATTTTTTGTGAAATGGTCCTCATCACATATAAAACATGGTTGATGAGGTTTCTTTTGCCCAATAGTGTTTTCAGAAGATTTTTTAGGAGGTGAGTTCTCCTGTTTCTTCTTATTATTTTTCCCTTTCTTCTTGCCCCCTGGTTGTTTTGGATTCTTTCCCTTGTCAGATGACATGGGATTAATCTCTAAGGCAAGAGGTTTGTAATTTGCTTTTTGACTAGAAACTGCAAGGGCTTTACCAGATGGAGCCTTCGCAGTCTTCGTACTTGAGTTACCGATCACGCCGTCACTGGTGTGAAAGTCCCTATTCGATTTAGGAGGGGGAGGAACGAAAAATTCCGGTCTAGGAGCATCAAGGATTTTGTTGTAGAGCATGCCATACTGAGTATAGATTAAGTCTATGTATTGTGCATGAGCAATGACTTTCTCTTCAGTCACAACTCCTCCCTTCGCCACATCCTCAGTAATAGAAGGCAATAAGGACTTAATAAACCACTCAGCTAAAAGCTGATTAGGAACATACATCTTTACCATTCGATGACGACGTTGCCACTCATGAATATGATCAGATATGTGAGTGTTGTCGTCTGTTTAAAGTTGGTAAGGAGTTTTGTCCCCATTTTTTACCTTATGGGTAACTGAAAGTGGGTTAGAAAAGTAGTGGCAAGGGCACTGAAGTTATCAAATGAAGCTCTAGGCAATTCAATATACTATTTCATTGTCGAACCAGTTAGCATTCACTTAAAAAGGCGAAGCCTAATCGAATCATCATTTAGGGTGTTAGATGAGCACCACAAATGAAAAGTCACTACGTGATTCAATGGATCCTCACCTGGATTTCCATTGAATTTAGGAATATCGAAGGGAAGTTTATGAGGAATCGCTGGTCACCAAGGGGTGTATACAATTGGATCATTCATTAGCCAGTTTAAGTCTGGTAATTCTAGAGTCACTACAAAAGGCAACTGTTGATTCAGGCTTGGTGAAGCATACCCAGGATAAGATGGGATCACCTAAGCAGTAGGTCTTTGTATACCATCATAATGTATCTGATGATGGTAATTTTGATAAGGTTGTTGGACATAACCATTATAGTATGATTTTTGGTAACCGTTTTGAAAAAATAGCTGTCCATTACCTGCAAAGTGTTGCTCAGATCCTCGGTGAGTTTACTGGAATTGTGGTTGTTTATATTGTACCAGCCATGGTTGTTGGACCATTTGTTGTTGCCCAATACTGGATGTTTGACCATGATGTGGAGTGATAATACACATTTGAGCCTAAGTCATTCCAGGTAAGGAAACATTAATCTGAGGTTGCGATTGAGTCGTAGAGACAAGAGGTTGTTGTATTGCACCCTGAGAGACTTGAGGTTGACACACAACAGGAAATTCTTGTACTTGCGACACAGTCACAATAGTAGGTGTAGTGGGAATGTTCGACATAGGTTGGACTCATTGCATTGAACATACAACCCTTTGTTGTTGAGGCAATATTAGTACCCAACCACTGGATGTAATTCCATTTTGACCTGAATTTTGTTGTGAACTCTCATATGGTTTTTCTCCAGGAGGGAACAATGAAAAAGCATACTGCCCTCCATATGGCAGCAGTCTAGTGTTCAAAGGATATATCAGTCTTTGAAGACTAGTTTGCCCAAATTGATACTGGCATACAGGGTCAATTTGCTGAGTTTCAACATAAGAAATACTAGATGGGATTCTGGATGAACAAATAGGAACAGACTATGTCGTCGAAACAGCCCCTGAATGGACTCCAGCTAGTGCTTGATAACTAGCCGGGACATATGGTATACCAGCGAACATTGTAGCAATGGCAGCGGGTAGTTCTAATGTAGATGTATCAGATGACATAGTCCTAGATTTCAATGGTTGCTCAGACATGTTTAGTCTATCCAAGAGATTTCCTAGCTATTTGACAGGAACTTGTGATGAAGGATGATTAAAATAACTAACCTTAGGAGTAGATGGATATAAGTGGATCCCAGTTCCAAAATGTAATGGGGTACTGGATGGAAAATCCTCTACTATCTCCTCTATAGCAATCAGTCTAAGTGGAAGAGGTAGACCGTCAGGTCCGTAAAATATTTCTGGAGCCGAAGAAGGTATAGCTTCTGTAGTGACAGATACCAGGGGGTTGACACCTTCTGAATTCTGGAACTCAACTTCCAGATGTTCAAGTAAGTGAACTTCAGTCTCTAGATCAGCTCTAGCTGGAGCTATTTCAGGTATAGAAGTGTCTACCATTACACTAGGATCAGTTCTAATGTCCTCTTGTAACTGTAGAACTTCTTCTGTAAAGACAGATGTACCAGAAATGATCGGAGTAACTGTAGTCTCTGATGATGTTGAAACACAAGTTTCAAATAAACCAGGAGAATTGGACTCAGTTAAACGAGACCGTTTTTCCTGGAATGGTTTCGTTTCCAGAGTCAAAGATGGTTAACTCACTAGTCTCCGTGAACGACGGGGTTTTGATTGACTTTCTTCCGCAATTGCGGATTACTTGATCAACTCAAAATTAAAAGGGGGAAAAATGTTGTTCCGAATTAAATAATTTTTAATGATGCTTTGACACAGCTTTGCTTTTTCAATTTTTAAGAGTCGAGAAAAAGCTAAAGATGACTCTAGTCCCCTTCAATTTTAAATGAGCCTGAAGTGACAAGTGCTCAAATGGACCTTTTCTTTTAAGGATTTGAAAAGGAACGAAAGTGACTACTCTAGAAATCTAGACAAAGGGATTACCAAACCAATCGCAAAACTGCAATATACACCTTAGTGATAAATTAAAGAGAAATTACCAAGCACTTATGTACCACAGTCAATCTTCCCAAATGCTGTGTTCAGTGCATTGCGATCGATAGGGTGGTAGACACGGCTTCCTATGGATAAAGGATATAAACCTATTATGGTCTCCCAATATATACTCGACGGTACGGGGAGCACAAGTCCGTGCTAGCACTTGTCGTATCAAAGAAGAGGA
Source organism: Pinus taeda (assembly GCA_000404065.3). Lineage (NCBI taxonomy): Eukaryota > Viridiplantae > Streptophyta > Pinopsida > Pinales > Pinaceae > Pinus > Pinus taeda. Next base: position 213,444 of record APFE031715802.1, read on the forward strand.
ATCACCCAACCTTCAATGAAAACAATAGTTACTTGATTTTATGACGCCGAAACACATCTCTAGCCTAGACCTCTAGATGTGTTGCGTTAGGTTCCAAAGCATTGTTAAGTTCATTGAAATTTATTTTAGAGTTGATCTTGTTTAGAAGTTTGCCTTTCAAGGTTCACCACGTGATGTAGATGTAAAATTCCTAAATATACAATCTAAAATGATAAATAGTCGTTGTTTACTTTTTAGCAATGAAAATCCTAGCTACTAAGGAAAGAAGATTATGATTCTTTCAAACAGAGAGCAAAGAGCACACACTAAATGCACTTCTCCTAAATCATTTTTTGCACACAGTCTAAATGCAAATGCAAATGCATGTATTTGTTTTTCATTCCCCTTAATGTGAAGAATGCCAAAAAGGAAAACTAAGTATAGATCTGAACTATTTTCTTCAAAGCAACATTTCAACAATTTCTTTTCAAAATGAAAGGAAGACTAAATGACACTTTTCGATTTTGAATAGAAAAATTCTTTCGACACTTCAAAAATTAACAATTCAAATCAAATACATGTCAAAAGGTTCAATCGACTATCTAGAGAAGGAAGACTTTACAACACTTCTCTTTTTTGACACAAAACGACAGCTACGACACTTTTTGCACCAAAACGACAGTTCGGTTTAAGCAACTTTTCGATGAAGGACTGTAAATGATGGACAAATACATAAAAACATTTACTAATCCTAATCAATGGAGGCTAATATATGTAAATCAAGGAGGCTTCAACAATGAGATACTATTCATAAGCAGCAAAACAATTAAATAGAGCCGAAAACAAGGACAAAAACCCCAAATTTCAAGGAGAGAAATAGGATTACTCAATCATTGCACCTATGCTTCACAGAAACAGGGATGCATCTCACCTGCTACACTCAGGAGGTGTGATGCATACTGGCTTCCAATGATAAACAGTGCGATGGGCCAAGGAGCGATACTGAGGTGGGTTTTTGCTCAAATTTACAACTAAGTTCAGTGATTTAAGCTGAGCTATGATGGATAGTAAAAATAAAAGTACAGAGGAATGATCCTGGGAGGTTACTGAGCTACCACAAGGGTGTTTAGAATGCTTACAAGTCAGATTTTTAGTTCATAAACTAAATCGGAGATTGACTGAAGCAGCATTCATCTACTATGCACTTGTAGAGCAAGAGCAGTTCGAAGGCTATCTGGCTAACTTCAGGCTCCATCTATAGTTTCTAAAGCAAACAACAATAACAAATAAACAAACTATTCACTCCCCAGTGGAGTCACCATTTTGTTTCTGGGAAAACTAGTGTCTTTTCGATCTGCTAATCCCACTAGGATTGGTAGCTATCCTAGAAACAAACAATCAAAGCAATTTGTGATTTCCTCTATGTATGATAGATAAGAGAGAAGCAAAGGGACCAACCTGGATCTTTCACTTGACTCCTTGCTTGATTTCTCTCCCCTTTGATAAAGCTTGTAACTCCTCTTCTACTTGTGCCGCTTAGAGAATACCTATAGAAACAAAGTAACAGAACACCATCAAACCATGTCAATCTATTATATCATAAACAATGCAGAATCAGAAATACATTGAGCATACAATGGCATTTACAAATAACAAGATTCACAAGTACACGATTGTATGGAGGAAAACTCAAAGAACTTTATTAAAATAGAAGGGAGAATTACAACCTAGTTGTCTGATCCAGCATCATCCTCCCAGCATCAAAAGCCCTCTCACCTCAATGAAAAGCAAGATCACCAACAATACAATGCTTCTTCTCAAAGACAAACTATCAACACTTCCTTACAAATTACAAAATTCCAGCCTCCAGATCTCTCAGATGAGGGATCCATTTATAGATGTTTGCAAAGGTGTGAGTCATCTCTGGTTTTTGATTAGTGTCATTCCACTTGTAGTTCTTGGTTCCACTTGGAGATTTCTTGGATCTCTTACTCATCCCTAGGCGCATTCAGAGAGGAAAGTGTCATAGAGGAAGTTTCTAGAAGATTCCATAAGCATCCACTTAGCAAACTATCTCAGACACTTGTCCATTCTCACTCATCGCACCCCACAGAAGGCTTCTTCAGTATGCATCACACCTGGCTAGTGTAGCAGTCAGTATGCATCGCACCCTGACAGTGGAGCATTCAATATGGTCCTATTTTGGCCAGTTTTGAGTAGTTTTTTAGGTGGAACTTCCGGGGAATGATGTAATCAGTTGACCATGATCCTTTAGGGTATAAAACAACACTTTTAGGGGTTAAAGAGCCCTTGTTTTAAGGACATATAAGATTGGGGTTGCAGTGCCCAAATATGTCTATAACAACGTGCTTCTTGCGTCGTTGCAAAGATCTCTATGTGTAGAAAAATATGATATGGTGTGGCACTAAAATGATAAAATTTTACCCCCAAAAAGTCATTTGATGCCTCAAAATGCTCCTAGAAGATTTTAGACCCCGTTTTGCCAAACTGTGTCCCACCAGCAAAAATAGTCCCATGGGTTGATTCCTCCAATTTTTTCCACTTTTAATGCATTTATATGGATGAAAAATAAGATAATGATCCAATCCGGGTCAATAATGCTTGTTATTTCAACTAGATATATCTTGGCCATTGCTTCTTCGAACTACATATTGGTGTCATTATTTGCCTCCATTTTCCTTCGTTTTAATTATTACTAGATGTGTCTGATACCCTCTCAGCTTTACAATTATGTAATTTTTGAGAGATATATTTATGCCTTAATGACCACTAGTCTACACAATATCTATGATGATCTGGTAATGAGATCTTAGACAATTATTAAGGTATTACAGACTCATGTGCATGGATTTGCCTATGTTACTTTGTGCAATGGATCGATAAGACTGTGAAATACATAGACAATGAAGCAGTTAAAGAAACATAATAGACAACACACATAAACACAGCAAGTTTAATAAGGAATTCACCCAATGCTCCTGGGCTACATCTCTTGGTCCAGCCTTCAGTGGTGACCTCTCTATTATGTCTTCAGAAGCGGAGTTTTTACAAAAGTTAGCTCAATTTGAGTCTCACACAACAGACGTAAAACACCAAGGCTTTACTTGGATCCCCCAAGTCTTCTTGAGTACACAGACTGTCCTCACTAACTCTCTTTCTCTATTTGCTCTCTGTCTCGGCACTGCTTGCCTCTGTCTCTGTTAGTCTGTGGCTTTAAAGCCAATCAGCATTGTCTGTTCGTTTCTCCTTCTCGGGCTCTTTGGCTTCCTGGCCTCTGTCTGCTCAGATCCCCTTCTGAGTGTTAGCGATCATTGCTAAACGCTTTCATGGATGGTGGCCACCTGTTCTATAACATAATTGGTCATCGGGCCTTTGAAATCCCTAGAAATAACGTTTTATGTTTTCACAGAGAAATACACTAAAAACACTGGAAATTCGCTAAACTTCATTTATCGGATTTGAAATACTATAGATTCCGCCTTATAACTCCTACCAGGTCCATGTTTATTTCGCTTATCACATCTCCATTATTGATCTGGGAGATCTGGATCCAACGACTGAGGTTCATTTCAAGCGGCCCATGCATAGGGGAGTTAACTACCCAAAAAGAGTGGTTTTCTCTCTCCAGGGCCTGGACACGTGGCAGCCACTGTATGGGCTCGGGCGGAGCCCAGCCAAAGCCTCTTACTGCCTTCGGTCCTCCCGAAATCCTACTTGTTTCCTTTGTATAAAAAAATACATTAAGCACTAAAAACCCCCGTAAAATGGCTTTATACAGACTTGAAATACTATGCATATGCATTCATAAACCCTTTCGGGTCCGGTTTCATCGCATCGACACTTTTCCTTCGTATTTCGTTTATTTAACGAAAAACACAATTATAAAGGAAAATGTTGTTTTACGGAACTCAAAATATATATGTTTTTATTTATAATCCCGTCGGGTCCGGCTATCGCAGTCGCATGAATCGGCCCCGCTCCTCTGTGTTGCTCCGATGCGATGTTGCGATGCGATTGATCGCAATTGCATGGGCCATTTGTAATCGCTCCTCTGTAATCACCGATTATGATATCGCGATTCAACTTGGGTCGTCGATCTGCGCGCTTGATCGATGGTCCTCGTTGACCCGTGCTAATCACGATCGCAACTGTTATATGGTTGTCCCTGATAACCTTTGCCTGTCACTACCGATTGCAATGTGCTGATCGGATCTGGACTGTTGATCAACCAAATCCGACGACTCCTGTGCATTGCTGCCGATAACTTGTTTTTCCACTGTTTCTTGTGTTTTTCACCTATTCTAAGAGTTCATCCTCATGCGTTAGTTTTGATCTTTTAAAATATTTTGAAGACTTAGAGGGTTTTTGGATCCATTTTGGATCATATGCCTTTCTACTCATTTTTTAATCTATATCTTGATGCAATTGGTTTTCACCTTCCCTCAATTAGGGTAGCATATACCTATTTCCTTATTTGTGAAGTATTTACTTGATGTTAATAAAAATATTTGTTTGATATTTCTAACTCTTTAAATGATGTCATTTTGACCTTATTTTTGTATTCAAATTTTCTTTTGATTGTTTGGCGTATTCAATAAATTTTTGTCTTTATACTTTTATTTCATTGCAGATGTAAGCATTCAATCCAATGATATACATTTTAACAATTATTCATCTAATGAACCAAACCTTTTTTTTGGAAAAACCTCCTATTCATGTGTATAGTAATTTATATTTCATTTTTTATTTAAATGATGAACTTGGTGTAAACATCATCTTTTTCATATTTATGAAACCTTTTCAATAATGCAGTAGGGAAGTTTTTCCTCTAGACAAATAGAGCTAACTATTAAAAGTTGACATTGTTTTTCATTTTTTCTAGATAGAGAATTCAATTTAGAATACCTTCCATTCTGTTGATCTAGTCATTATCTCCTCTATGATCTTTTGTATCATTTTTCAATAACTTATTTTTATATTTTTTAGTAATCGTCTATCTTGAAATCTTGAGTGAGTTATACTTCCTAAGATATATGGCTCCTATATTGCTTGACTTGATATTGGTAAGCGCCTTGGACAAGCAGTTCACGCTGGCCTACTATCTTTGCGAGCTCGAATATTGAAATTTTGGCACGAGCTCTCTTCAAATATTCAACTATATTGTAATAAATTGTTTCACCTTTAGTAGGCAGTGTTGAAGTGTCTAGAGGAGTGGCTTTGTTTGACACTTCTGGAGTGATGGACTTATTTTTGCTATTGGAGGAAGTGTTCTTAGAAGCAATTGCATTTGCATACTTTGTGTATTTTGAGTAGGGTTGACCAGTGGTGAGATCCTTCTTAACAATTGTTCTTTCAATTTTTGTCTCGTCAACTCCTTATCAGAAATGGGCCCTTGACTCCTCAAGTTGTATCATTCATTATTCTTCTGAGGAGGGACCTCACTTTGAGGTGGTGCTTCAGCATGCTTCTTGTCAGCACTGAAGATACAATCAAAAGAATTCACTACATGCCCAATACTCATACTTTCTTCAGCCATTGCAAGTTCTTCTATTTCTTCCATTTGTTCTTACTGCTCATCTCCTAGCAAGGATTCCACAATGTGTGCATCCAGAGAATTCATGTTGTGGTTCCACTACGGGCATGTTTTTTCTAAATGATATCCCTGGTGGAAAGAGCAATAGTTATCCATGCCCATACTTTCAATATTCAACACAACATTCAAACTTTGGGCAAATTTAGCTAGCTAATTGTTGTTGTTGTTATTATTCCTTCTAAATGGAAAATACTTGGGGGGCTTGATATTATTGGAAGTCTCGCTTGACCTTCTCTTTAATCTTGAAACTTCATCGGTATGTGCTTTTTGATGTCTTGGTCAAGCTTTCAATATTTGTGAAATTCTTTTCTTTAGCCTTACTTGAAGAAGGCTGAGACTTCCTGCAAGTCTCCTCTGAGCCTTTAGATTCATCATGATCGATAATAACTCCAATATCACACAATTATTTCTCCACAATGATTTCTTCTACAAAGTTTAGTGCCAATGTTTCCTTTGTAGCTCGTTTAATGAAAGAGGAAATGTTTGTTGGCAAGACAAATGTATAATAATCAATAGTAATTGAATCATGAGGTTGTGTGCCCAGGGAAAACCTGTTCAATATGTGGTTGAACTTTTGATTTAAATATTTTACTTTCTCCTTTTCCCCATCTTACTATTCCCGAGCTCCTTTAACAACATAGAGGGAGTCTTATCATCGACAAATTTCTCTAAAAACAATTTTTTGAACTCCCTCCAACTATGGATTGAATTGACAGGAAGACTATGGTACCATGTTGTGCTCTACCTTCTAGAGAAAAAAGGAAAAATCCTACAAGCAACATCATCATACCATACCTCCAACATATGTAGATGCATGTAGAAGTTGTCAATATAATATTCTTCATTAGTCTTCTTGTCTAGATCAAACTTTGATAACAACTTTTCTAAATCGAAGCAAAATGAGCAACAAGGTGGAGCTCATACCTCTATCTCATTTTTCCCTCATCCCTTTTTTTCTAATTGTATTTTGTAATGCATTGTCTATGTTTTCAAAACTAATTTTATTTTATGTTTCTTAATTGATCATCATTTCTTTTAATTATCCTTATTGCTTTTCAATGTCATCAAGGTGGAATTTAAGAAAAAAATTATTTCTTCCTTATAACTTTGTTTATCTTATTTCTCTCATCTACCATTTTTCTTTTCTTACTAACTCTAAGTACTTTTAATTTAATAATTTTTAGACAGAAACATGCATAATTGCATGAATCCTATAATATAAAACTTCATCACTCCCATAATATAAAACTTCAAAATCATATGGATTTTTGAAATGGAGAATTGTACAGATAATTTGGGATTAGTGCCATTTATAAGGGGATTAGAATTAACCAATATAACTATGGTTTGTGGTGTTTAATGGTGATTAGTATGAAGATGAAATGTATAATCATATAATGATAGTTTTATGATTAATGGTACTAATAATGCCATATTTATATTTAATAGATTAAAAAAAACTCCATATGCTAATTTGGCACAATTAGAATGTAGTTATAAAATAACTTGTGGCATTGCTTTAACAAATCTAGTGCACTAGGGACTTAGCGTAGTGACCACCCCACCATGCTTAAGTGGATTGTATATAGTCTAATAAATTTGACGTTATCCAACCCCATGATTAACTTTTATTCGTACACTGCAACACTAAAGGATATATCGCTATCTGTGACGAGGAGGCCAGCAAAAGCTTGGATGGTCCACATATGAATTACCACAATAACAATTAAGGTCTGTTTTTAAATCCTAATGCAGCATTCATTGGTGTATATATATGTATATATCCTTGGTCGACCATATATATACTGGTTGACCTTTCTTGAAATATTTTCTACTTCAGGGAAAGTCACTATGTTCAGTATCAATGACATTGGTGGTGGCCCACTCCTTGACAGGAAAGGTGTCTTGGTCCTTCATTTTCAACACAAAGAAGATAAGAGTGTTTCGGCACTTCATTTTCACTGCAGAGAAGATGATATATTATTTTTATTAGTTATTGCTTTTGGATTAAGTGTTTGCTCGTTCATAATGAGCACTTGATTTCGAAATGGTAAAGAAAATACTTTTGTCCATTACATGATGGGTAGATAACCTCATCTTCCTTGAAATCTAAGGATGGATAAAATTCTGAATGTACATTCATAAATTTGAATTAAATATGGTATTTATTTGTGCATTTAAATTTGTTCATGTGCAGATACATGACTAGTTACATAGAGAAGTGGGTTAAGAACAATATTACTTAAAATAAGAAATTTTATGTGAATCCTAGATTATCTAATAGTAGTTACATAGAGAAGTGGATTAAAAGTAATAATAAAAATCTGTAATTTTATGTTGATGGTAGATTTTATATATGTAATATTTGAGTCAATAAAGATTTTAGAATATTTTGGAAATCTAATAGTTAGGAACAAAGTGAAACAATTGACTTTTTTTATACAATTTCTGGAATATTCTGAAATTTACAATGGACATAAGGATAGTCTCATGAAATGAAGCAAAATCAACTATTTAGCCCATCCCAATTTCTTTGCATCCAATGGGCATAGGCATGGAGTAAAGTCAATATGTAAAAAATCAACTATCATTTATATAACAAATTTAGATGATTATGAAGAGTGTAGATTATTGGGGTTAAAAGCAATATTATGAAAAACCAGTAATTTTATGTCGATTGTAGATTTTATGCATGCAATATTTGAGCCAATGTAGATTTCAAAATATTTTGGAAATCCAATAGTTAGAAAGAAACAAAGTGAAACAATTGACTTTGTTCATACAATTTGTGGAATATTTGATCATCTCCATTAATTTTTTACCAACTGCTGCCTACAGTTATGGAATTAAACTGCAGTCTTTCCTTAATTTCTGGAAATCAACTGCAGATAATTAATTTTCTTGTTGGGAGCTTCTGAAGTGGTCCATTACTCCATCTCGAGTTCTCTACCTTGATCTGTGGAACACCTGACACATAGCCATCAGAAGCTTGATGGAAGCTTGGCTATAAATTTATCTGTTTGGTCCCCAAGCTTGCATCTCAATTCCCTTTCAGTTTTTACACCATCTAGCTGAGAGAGCAAAGCTTGGAAGTGCCTTCAGACTTTCTGTGTTCTTTTCTTTTTGCTTGGATTGAAGCTTTTAGTCAAGAAAGCAATTTTTATGTCATCAGATTCAATTTTGAGCATGATTTACATTGGTATCAGAGCAAATTTTATCTCTGCCTTGGGACGCCTTTTGCCAATTTCTACTTTTCCTACATTTTCATTCTTTGATGATTGCACCGAGGTGCTCTACAATATTCTGAAATTTACAATAGACATGAGAATAGTCTCATGAAATGAAGCAAAATCAACTATTTAACCCATCCCAATTTCCTTGCATCCAATGGGCATAGGCATAGAGTAAAGTCAACAGTTAAAAAAACAACTATCATTTATATTGCAGATTTCAGGTATCCAATAAAACAAAGTGAAAATGTTGGAATCTGAAATTTACGAAGACTTAAAGATAGTCTCATGAAATGAAGCAAAATCAACTATTTAACCCATCCTAATTTCTTTGCATCCAATGGGCATCGGCATCGAGTAAAGTCAACATGTAAAAAAACAACTATCATTTATATTGCAGATTTAGGTCATTCAATGGAACAAAGTAAAAATGTTGGAATTTGAAATTGAACTTCTTC
>APFE031715803.1:0-10904 GCA_000404065.3 Pinus taeda
AAATTGCGCTATAATTAAGGAAACTGAAAATGTTGAGGTGGGGGTCCAGGTGGACTTGGCAGGTGGCCACCAATATCCACCTGGATCAGCAACAATATAGTTGATAGAGACAGGAAAAACCCTTTTCCAGAACAGATATCACAAGAGAAGGAGCTTGGGGATGAGCAAACAAGGAAAAAGGAGGATCTGAACCAAGGTAAAGCAGAACAGGAAGGAACAGCTACGGGTGCCAAAAAGAAAGAGAACTAGGTACATTGCAAGCCTAAAGCCACTGAAAACCTACGGGTAATAATCTCTGACCCAGAACTACAAGCATACCAAGAACACATGGTAGAACATGCAGTGAACTACAAGTTTATGGGTTTTTGGGCAACAGAACGAGTCGTGTGCTTGTGGATCAAGCAGCAATTGAAACCTAAAGAGGATGTAAGACTCCACCTAGGTTCCAAAGGTTTCTTCACGATGGTATTCACCAATCAGGATGACAAGGATCGAATCTTCGATGGAGGCTTGTATTTCTTTGCCTTAGCAAGTCTATACATGAAACTTTGGAAGCCCAACTTCGCACCAGAACAGGAAAACTTCAAACAGGTACCAGTCTGGATTCCCTTTTCTTCTCTACCGATTGACTACTGGGAACATGCAGCACTAGAACATATAGGCAATAAGTTAGGCACCTTCATCAAAGCTTCAGAGGCAACATTACAAAAGAGATACACCTCCTGTGCTAGAATCTGTGTCAAGATGGATGTTTCGGAGGCTCTGCATGAGGATTTGTGTTTCTAATACAGAGATGAAGTGTATTTTCAAGCTATAGACTATCAGCAAATCCCATTTCATTGTAGGAAATGTCATGAACATGGACATTTGATCAGAGAATTCCCAATGAACAGAACGATGGAGAGACCCAAGGAAAACACAAGGGGGCAACAATAAGGAGGCTTTTATTCGACCTCATGCTAGACAATGAGCAAATAAAAGGAAACAAAATAAAGCAAGTACATCCATTAGAAGCACAGGTAATGCATTTGAGGTGTTGTACTTAGAGACGGAACCAGAGGAAACCAATCAAGAGCAAGAGCCACTGCGAGACAACCAGACCACAATCACACCAAGGGCACAAGACCCCAATTCTAATCCATCAAGCAACATCCCACTTGCTCCTGAACCAACAGAAGGACTGGAAGAAGATTCAGAAATGATGACTAGTGAAATGGGGCTCGAGGATATGGAGCTAAGGGACATTCTAGAATAGGAAGGTATGGATCTACCAAACATGGTAGAACAATCGAAAAAGAAAGGCATAGAACACATATCAGAAGATGGGGTGAATAGAATCAACATGTTATTCATAGCAAGACAAAAAGCAGAAATGGACATGCAGAGAAGAAGCTTGGGAACAGAAAAAGGTCTAGGGGTGAGAGCTCAGGGACTGCATCAAACCACAACCAACCCAAAGAACCGAAAAAACGAGGAAGATGAACAAACAATGAAGCATTACAAGCAGTCAAATGCTCCTAAACTTAGGTAAGATGAAAGCCCTTGAGGTCTTCACACTCACTTCCTAAAAATTTGTTAGTTATGAAAGTACTTTCATGGAATGCTAGAGGGCTAAATAGCCTAAAGAAGCAGCAGTTATTAAAGAAAAAAGTCAAAAAGGAACAACCAGCTATGATTTTTTTGCAAGAAACTAAATGCTCTAGCAAAACAAAGGAAAATATCAGTAAAAAATTAGGCAAAAGAATGGACTGCCTAGAAACAGAAAGCAGTGGAATGGAAGGGGGCTTCGCCATTCTTTGGAATCCTCATGTACTCTAGCTTATATCTTCTGAAGCTGCCAGATCTCACATCTCAATAGAATTCCAAATGGTAGGGAATCAAGACACCTATCTCTGTACAAATGTCTATGGCCCTCAGAAACTAGAGGCAAAATTGCTAATGCTTAGAAGTCTATCTAACTTGTTGCAGAGATATCCCCAAGCAAAAGAAATTTTTAGAGGAGATTTTAATATGATCACTTCGCTTACGGAAAAAAAAGGACGCATCAGAACGCTCAACCGAGATGCGAAATCTTTCAAAGAATTTATCAAATCAACCAAGATTGTAGACATCTTCCCCAAGAGCAGGGCGTTCACATGGAACAATAAAAGAGGAGGTGATAGGCAAATCGCCTCTAGCTGGACAGGTTCTTAGTGACAGAAACCATCCTTCTGGAAGGGATTACTGTGGATTTGGACATACTACCAAGTGGAGGTTAGGACCACTGGCCCATAATAATGAATGCGGCCATCCTTGGTGCCCCAAGGAATAAACTCTTCAGATTTGAAAAGTTTTGGCTCAGTCATCCAGAGTTCGCATCGAAAATAAAACAATGGTGGAGCGAACCGATAGGTATAAGAGGAACCAAGATGTACATTCTCCAAGCTAAACTTAAACATATCAAAAATAGGTTAAAATCCTGGAATCAAGAAGTCTTCAGTGACATATTTAAATAAAAGAAGGTGCTAGAGGAGCAATTGGAACATATTCACAAGGAATAGATCCAGGGGAATATAAATCAAGAAATAATGAACACAGAACAAATACTCATACAGAATTGGCAGGCCAAATGCCAACAGGAGGAAACTCTGTGGAAGCAAAAATCTTGAATTCAGTGGCTTAAGGAAGGTGAAAAGAACACAAAATTCTTTCATCGATTGGCCATTGATCACAGGAGTGCTAATAAAATATTAAGGATGAACAGGGGACCTCTTTTCAAACACATCATGAAATATCAGTCCTCCTCATAAACCATTTTAGCCAAATTGCTTTGGAACCAAGCATAAACAGAGAGGATGCTATTAGGGATTTAATGACTTCTATTCCCAAGCTTATCACAGAGGATCAAAACAAGGCTCTAAATAGAGCGATCACCTTGGAAGAAGTGGAAGAAGTAGTGAGAGATATGCCCAATGGTAAGGCGCCAGGACTGGATGGTTTCACCATCAACTTTTACAAAGCCTTTTGGGAAATAATCAAAACAGACGTTTGGGAAGTGGTGGAGGATTCCCGGCGCTCCTCATCCATCCTAAAATCCCTCAAGTCCACCTTCATAACCCTTATACCAAAGGAGGAGGAAACAAACACACCATCAAAGTTTCGGCCAATTGCATTATGCAATGTTCTATACAAGATTATATCTAAAGTCATAGCTAACAGATTAAAGCCAATTCTTCTAGGGATCATTTCGGAAGAACAATCTAGCTATGTAGAAGGTAGACAGATTATGGATAACATATTGCTAGCTCATGAGATGATTCATACTCTCCAAACTCAAAAAAAAGCTAGCATGCTAATGCAGCTGGACCTTTCGAAAGCTTATGATAAAGTCAGTGAGAACTACTTGGAGGCCATTCTGGATGCCTTTGGCTTTGTGAAGAAATGGATAACATGGATCCTAGCCCTAATTAAGTCCACCAGATTTTCCATCCTGGTTAATGGAGCTCCCACAGCCCAGTTTACACCTACTAGATGTATACGGCAAGGGGATCCCCTGACCCCCTTTCTGTTTGTAATTCTAATGGAAGGTCTTAGCCGGCTTATCAGAAAGGCTAAAGAGGATAGCTTAATTCAGGCACTCCAGCCCTTGCCCTCATGCCCTGCAACCACTCATTAGTAGTTTGTCGATGAAACTATGTTGCATGGCATGCCTTCAGTCAAAGAAGCTCTTGGTTTCAAAAGCATTCTCAATTGTTTCAGCCTTGCTTTAGGTATGGAACTCAATCTCGCTAAATCTTCCATATTATTTTTTAACACACACCTAGCAGTCCAGAAAAATCTATCTAATGTCGTCAGGTTCAAGAGATGTAACCTCCCTTCCAGATACCTAGGCATTCCACTGATAGACAAACCCTGGCAAAAAATTCATTGGGAGAAAATGCTTTCCAATTTAGAGAAGCATTGTTAGCATTGGACCCATAGAACCCTTAACTTTGCAAGCCACCTAGTCCTCACCAAATCCTTCCTCTACGCCATTCCTCAATTCATGCTTTCTATTCTCCTAGCACCTAAAGGTGTGCTTCAGAGAATCCGACTCATCCAGAAATCTTCCCTGTGGTCGGGAAACTCAGTTAAATAGAAGTGATCCTTAATGGCATGTGACAAAATTTGCAAACCCAAGCACCTGGGTGGGTTAAACCTCCAAGGCCCTTACACAATCAATCGATCTTGTGGAGCCAAGTTATGTTGGAGATGGGTTAAATAATCGAACATTCCCTGGGCCAAACATTGGAAGGCCAAGTATGTAGCTCATTATAGCCCTCAGAATCTGATAAGAATGCAAGAACCTCTAGAAGGATCTCCAATCTGGAACCTAGCAAGAGCTAATCGAGGCATAATTCGGGAACAAAGTTTTTGGGAAGTCTATAATGGACAGACTACTTTGTTCTGGGAGGATGCTTGGCAGCAATTACCTAAGCTTGAAAGCACAGATTCCCACACCATCGAGAGAAGATACCAGGAACAAGGGAAGATAATCGTGAATCATTACTAGAAGCCTAACACTACTAATCAAGCATGGAAACAATGCATCTTCAATGATACATTGCAACCAGAAGAGAGGGACGACAATATGATGGTGTTGCAAATAGAGCTGGCTAAAAGGAAAATAAGAATTGCTCATGATGCAGATCAACTGCGTTGGGGCAAACTCGAGGGGGGTACCTTTGTTATAGACATTTTTGGGCACTTCAACCTCAATCATAAATGCCCATAAACTGAGGGCTCCTAAGTCCCTAAAAGTGTTGCTTCACTGCTTAAAGGAACAAGGTCAGCTGATTACATCATCTCCCAAAAGTTCTCCACTAAAAACTGCTCAGAAATGGTCAAAACTGGACCATACTGAATGCCCAGTGCAGGGAGTGCTATGCATATCACCTAATACACATGGGAGGTGTGATGCATACTGAAAATTCCTTCTACAGGGTGCGATGGACGAGAATAGACAAGTGGCGGAGACAGTTTGCTAAGTGGATGATCAAGGAATCTTCTAGAAACTTCTCATATGACACTTGCCTCTCAGAATTCGCTTAAGTATGAGTAAGAGATCAATGAAATCTCCAAGTTGAACCAAGAACTATCAGAGAGAGGACACTAATCAAAAACCCAGAGCTGACTCACACCTTTGCAAAAATCTATATATAGATCCCTCATCCCAGAGATCAAGGGGGGGGGAGACGCTGGAATTTTGTATCTTAAAGAGAAGTGTTATTGGTATTTTGGTGTATATTCACAGTGTTGGGTGATTTTGCTTTGCTTGAGGTGAAGAAGGGCTTCTTAGCTAGAGGATGATGTTGGGTCAGAGCACATGGTTGTAATCTTCTTGCTACTTTTCATCTGAATAAAGCTATTCTTGTTTCCTTCCATATTCTTGTGTACTTGTTTATATATGCTTTTATATGGTTAATGCACATCTGGTCCTGCATTATTTATGAACTTAGATATTTGTTTCTTGCATAGTAGTATGTTGTTGTGATTCTACAGGTCCTTTCGAAGCTGAGCAGACAAAGAGCAAGCGGCAAAACTCTATCAAGAAGGAGAGGGAATTGAGCGCAAGACTCAGGTTGGCCCTCTTGGTTCTCCTCTCATCTATTTCATAAAAGGAATCAATAGTAGACTTTGATTGTTTGTTTCTAAGATAGCCACCCATCTTAGTGGGAATAGCAGCATCCGTGTGGACATTATTCCCATATAACAAAATGGCGACTCCGCTGGGGAGTGACTAGATTACTTGTTAGCCTATTTATCCTTGTTTCTTTTATAAACATACAGACGGAGCCTGAAGTCAAGCCAGCTAGCCTTCAAACTGCATTTGTCATATAAATGCAAAGTAGATCAATGTTGCTTCAGTCAATCTCCAGGTTTTGTTTATGAATTAAACAATAGATCTGCAAGCAATCTAATTGCCCTAAGTGGTGGCTCTAGTAACCTCTTTGATCACCCCTGTGTTTTACATACATTGATCTGTACTTATTCAGCTTAAACACCTGAAATAAACTACAAATTGTGAGTGAAATCTCTTTCAAAGTCTCACACTATAACCATCGCACCCTGCCTTCAAGGCAGCCTGTATGCATCGCACTTCCCGAATGGAGTAGGTGCGCTACATACTGAGTTCACTGTGTAAACGGTGCGATGGTCAGGGAGGATTGAATTTGCCCTCCGACTATAGATTTTTCTCACTGTTTTCAGTCTTATTCAATAATTTTTGTTGTCTATAGTTAGTGTACTTCTGTGAATACCCCCTTCTCTTGCATTATTCCACCTCCTTAGTGCAAAGAACTATAAACGTTTTTTATGTATTGTGCATTGTTTTAGTTCTCTTTTGCAAAAAGTAGCATAGTCAAACTGTCGTCTCTAGATCTGAAAGTGTCATAGATGTCGTTTTCAGTTTTAGGAAGCAATTCCATTGTTTTAGATAGTTGATTATACAGTTACTATTGCATAAGATTTGAATTACTAGTTTTAGAGTGTCGAAAAGCAATTTCCATTTCAAAATCGCAAAGTGTCTCTCTTGCTTTCACTTCGTTTTCAAAACGAATTTTGTTGAGTACAGTCGCTTTAAAAGTAATTCAGTTTTGCACATAGCTTTCTTAGCGTCATTTACACATTAAGAGACCTGAAAACCAATACATGCATGTGCATTTGCATTTTGAATGCTTGGCTTGATTTAGGACTGTGCATATTAGCGTGTGCTCTGTGCGCTGTGAAGAAAAGATGCTTGACTTTCTTCCCTTTAGTAGCTAGGATTTTCATTGCTGAAAAGAAAGATAAAACGTCTATTATCATCTTAGGCTATTTAGGAATTATAACATACATCAGTGGTGAAACTTGCAAGGCAATTTTAAGCAAGATCAACTTAAAATAAATTCAATGAATCTAACGCTTTGGAAACTTAATGCCAACATCTAGAGTCTAGGGCCTAGAGACAGTATTCTGGCGTGTAAAGCCTGGTAACTATTGCTTTCAGTTGTTGTTTTGGGTTATTCCTCCACTCTAAAGATAGCAGTTGCCAGTACGGACTTGTTGCTCCCACGTACGCATCGGCGTATATTGGGAGACCAATTGGCTGCATCCTTTATCCTTAGGAAGCCGTGTCTGCCGCCCTAGTCCGATCGTATGCACCAAACACAGCATTCGGGAAGACTGACTGTCTACCGTAAAGATTTCTGCAAGTTTTAAAATTACGATGGTTTGGTAAATCTCTCTGGGCCGAGATCTCTAGAGAAGTCTTTTGCTCTTTTCAGACTCCTTAAAGAAAAGGTCTCTGGAGCGCTTCTTGTCACTTCAAGCTCAATAAAAATTGAAGGCGACTAGAGTCATCTTTTGTTTTTTCTCGACTCTTTAAAATTGAAAAAACAAGTTGTGTCCAAGCGTCTAAAAATTTATTTTAATCGGAATAACATCACAAATTCCCCCATTGATATTCAGGTTGAGAAAATGGAGTCTACTAACCAAGGATTTCCCCGTGAAGGAAATCCTAGTCCCTCCCTATCTTGGGGAGATGTTGGTCCACCCCATATGGCCACTTTGTCACTTCCAGGATTGACAATTGGTTTCCGAGCTGGCTCTTCTCTACCTCTATCGTTTAGAATCCCACAATTCCTACACAGTCTAACTAGCAACTAGACGACACTAGAGTTGCCTCCAAACCATCTAATTCATGTGATTCTCCTTCTCCTCCTTCCTCTTCGCTTGATAAAGCCGATAAAGCTAAAAGTCAAGTAACTGAGAAGAAGAAGAAGTAGAAAGACAAAAAGGAAAAGAGGAAAAAGGAACCAAAATCGAAAGGGAACAACCAAGTATCGTCTAGCAAAAATCCACACACCGCATAGTCAAAACCTAAATCTCCTTGTGTCATTTGCAATGGAGACCACTATCACCGATATTGTCCCTGCATCCTTCGGATCTTAAGGGACTGGTCTCCTCGTTTGCACAATCAGGTAGCATCAACCTCTGGCAATCATGTTGAATGCTCACTGTCAACCAGTGAAAGTGAAGCACATGGACAAAGAAGGAATCCTAAACTTCCTTGTAAGTTGCGTGAAGGCGATCACACCATCCACCGTTGTCCCTTCCTTGAAGAGGCTAAAAGAGTTTTAGATAATCATCCGGTTTCACCGGTACGACTTCCTCCTGGATATCAAAAACTCTTGCCGAGCCCTCCACCGGTTGAAAATCCGGCTGGCCCATCCTTGTGGTCAGCCGAAACACCTATCGTTGAAAATGAACCCTCGGAATCCATAGCAGATGAAAGTCAAAGGGTCGATATGGCAGTTGACCCGGTATTGCCTTCAGAATGTTCATCTTCGAATGATACCGTCACTGAAGAGAAAGAGAACAACACCATTCAAATTATTTTCATCAACACCAACTCTGATGAGCTTGGAGGCAGTCCTCCCGTTCCTTTACCGCAGGAAGGAAGTTCATTAGAGTCCTACCTGGCCGTCTATTCAGTCCCACCACCAAGCAACCTAGTTGTTTCCTTCAACTGGAATCTACTAGGCAGATACCATTTGCCAGCCAGTGTACCATTCAGAATCATTGTGTAAGCTTACAGAATGGTCATGGTTGGTACCATCATTAATGAAGGGGCTTCTGTGAGTATCCTTTCCTCAACTGCTTGGGAAGCGCTTGGTTCGCCATCGCTTTTTCCTGAAATGAGAAATCTAACAGGCTTCGACAAGGGAACCAGTCGACCTTTAGGGATCCTTCCAAATGTGCCCATTACTTTGAGAAGGGAAACTATTCACATGAATGTTATGGTAGTTCAGGGACCTTTAGATTATAATATACTCCTTGGATGCGACTATATTTATTGCATGGGAGCCATTGTCTCCTCACTCTTTAGAGTAATGTGTTTTCTGCACAAAGGCAGAATGGTCAAGCTCGTAGACCAAATGTCATTCCCGGGTTCACACATCGCAAATAGTCAAATGCCATCCCTGAATGGTCTTTTCACACAAGAAATGTCTCATCGGTCTCCAGTCCGTCCACCTGATGAGCGCGAGTGATCCAGGAAGATGTGACTGAAACCCAGGGGGCATGCACCCTGATCTGTTTTGGCAGGAAAACCTTGGGTATAGGGTTGATTTCCGCGAGGGATATATGACTAGTCTGGCGAACCCGTCCTCACAGGAAAATGGGAACAGACTGGAATAAGATACCTTCGTTAAGGTTATGCATAGTGACACCACTCCCCTTTGTCTATTTCGATAGACATCGCCGAGAAAAAAAATTATCTGCTACGCGAATGAAACTTTCTTGGTAACCTGGAAATTTTTCGCTATAACTGGGGGCATGCAAACCTTTCCGCATTCAAGTGAAGAGCGGCTATTTATTTTTTAAATTTGTAGGACCTCTAACCCTTTAAACCCGTAAGGCTAGTCGTTTCCTAACTTTCATAAAGAAAGGATTCGGGGCAAAGCTTCAAAAGGTGCAAGCTCCATAAAAAATGGCGTCTTGAATGAGACATTTCTTATCATACGACTGGCGATCAATGTTGTCGCAGAGTTCAAGCTCGTTAAAAAATAAACTCTCCACGAGCAGTTTTAGCACATAGTTCAAGCTCATTAAAAAATAAACATAAGTCATGAGCAAGTTTTTCCCCCAGTGTTTAAGCTCATTAAAAAATGAACCGGTAAATAACCATTGTGAATGCCTTATCGCCAGCTTTTGAGCCTTGGTCGTGTTCTCGCCATCACCTCCACTCTGTTTTTTAGCCAATCATTCACCCCATATGAAAATTGTTTACCCCTTCGAGAACATCTGCGAAGAGTGAGTTCTAAGCACATCCTTGTAACATTGCCCGTGGTGGAAATTCCAATCTTACTGGAATCAGCTGCTACCCGAAACCATCACTCATTCCTTGAAAACGAGTCTTCTTTAAGCTCTTTTCACCTGACTCGTAAAATATGAAAAGATTGCCGAGCGATTGGCCTCTCCAGCTCGTTAAAGGCATTGGAAGTCCTATCCCTCCTCTAGATTTTAATCTTTTTGGACCTAAGCGATTATTACACAAAAAGATCGAGCGCTTGTCTTGTTTGACTCGTTAAAACTATCGAAAATTCATCCCTTTTGTATTATTTTACGCTTTTTCAGACTTAAGGGATTATACAACGAAAAAGAATCTTTGGAGTCTTCTTTCCATTTCTTTCAGAGTCTCTAAAATTGAAAGAAACCTAGTTATCTTTGTCGTTAAACTCGTTAAAACCAGATAGCGACAAACTCATCCAACAGGACGAGAATGAGTTTCACTGTCGCTAGGCTCACTAAAATATAGTGACAGGTTCGCCCGAAGGGCGGATTATAGAACAAGCATATGTTATCCTCCTCAAGCTTGACAAAGATAAAGAGGTACTGGTCAGCAATGACTGGGGAAAATTGGGAAGAAAACAAGAAGAAACTTTATTGCTAAGAAGTCGCTCTTGAACATGACACTTTCCTTCCGCATCCATGTCGGGTTGGGTTGTTCCGTTCACTGGTCATCACCATTGGTCCATCACACCATCCATCTTTTGGGTTAACGCTACCAATCCATCGTCAGTGTCGCTGATATGTTCAAGAGAAGTCATTCAAACAATTCACCTATGTCTCACCCACTGCAATACATTCATGCTTCATTCCTTCATGACCGCCACCCTGAACCCTGTATCGTCAGTTTGTTTTCACCTCCAAAATCATTTTCTTCGTTCCATGTCATTTATGTGGGATTCATTAAGGCCCTCTTGCGATAGATCGCTTCTTGTCGACATCAGCTCATTATCCAAGAAGTTGACTTAGGAACAACCCTTTTAGTACTTTGAAGCTTGCATGCCTCAATGGCAAGTTTCTCACTTTCGGTGACAGGTTTACATCAATGGCCTTCG
>APFE031715805.1:0-12349 GCA_000404065.3 Pinus taeda
CACCCATGACAAGACGCCATCAAATCCACAAACATCATAGTCTACCATGACACATGATCATTTCAGATGCAGTTGACCAGGAGAGGAGGAAAAGTTGCAAATCAGGATGATGGCTCTGGGCACTGTTGATGAAAATTGCGCAAGAGTCACTGGGTGATGAAGATGGGTAGTCCAAATTGATAGTGACTGTTCGCGAAGTCTGGTTCAGATGGAAGGAAAAATTGCCAAATTTTGGGAGGGATAGTCCAGGCTGCAAGAAGGCAAAGTAGAAAGAATCTGAGTATTTTTCGAAATGAGCAGGCAGCAGGGGCTTGAAAACAAAATTTACGCAATTTTCTTAGGGAACAGCCGGGCTGCATGGAGGATTAGCAGGGAGAAATTGTGCAGTTTTTGGAGGAGCTGGCCAGGAGTCTAGTAGCCAAAACTGCACAATTCCTTGAGGGAATTGGCAGTTGGCTGCTGGGTCACTAGTAATAGAAACTGTGTAATTTCCAAGGGGAACTAGCAGTCAACTACCGGGAGCTCGGCAGCAGAAACTACGTAATTCTTGGAGGGAAATGTCAGTCTACTATTCGGAGCTGCTGGCGAGAGAAACTGCACTAAGGCTGGGAGGCCAGTCTGCTGATCATCTTTGTGCAATTTTTGAGTTGAGCAGACTGCTGGGTTGTAGAAGGCCTACTCATGAAAATTGCGCAATTTTCTAGTTGAGCAGTTGATCGACTGTCGAGAGGACTGACTGGGAAAATTGTGCAATTTTCTAAGGGAGCCAGGGATAGGCACTGGGTGTCTGTCTGACCTGTCTATGTAGTTTCCTTATTTAGTAGAGTAGGCAAGGTCAACAACCTCTACACAATTTTTGAGGGGAGTTACTCCCTGGGTGGATGCTGGGTCCAACTCTCCGGGTGGCCAGCATGAAGGTTGATTGAATTTCTTGCGGGCAACGCAACTTGAAAACACTTTCTTGGTATTTCTGTGCTGTTTTGGGTGACAGTCGATTAAGTCGATGACGGGGTGATGGTTTGACTATTAAATGGAATTCCGGTTGTCAGAACTTCAAAAAAATGTCTAATTGTGTGAACAAGTGAAAGATGCAAACATGATCTTAGAAACACACACCAACTTGACTTGACGAAGAGACGACTCAAACCAACCCGACACACATGTTCAACATGACTGACCGATGGTGAAAGCGATAAGCGTGGCATTGTGATTGATCATTTATTGACCGTGACGACGCTTGTGCGACAGTGGATGTGACTCCATGTGTGAGTGCGACATATGCTTTCACAGCGAACACAACAAGTACACACAAAGCGAGGACTTTGGGCATAACGAGAACATGGTCGCAAGCATGACTTTGACATAAACATGCTAGACTTGGTGAAATGAACAAGAAAGGTGAATGCTAAGACTCACACAAGTTCATGGAGTGAACCTAAGTGTGTGCAGTCATCAACTGAAACTCTCAAGGGAGGCTCCGAAATTGGGTGCAGGCCAAAATTTTGGAGGGTGGTTGTAGTCGCTACAACATGATGCTACCAGAGGATTGACAATAAGAGGATTTATTTTGGAGTGAGATTATGAATTTTGATGTTGTTATAATTGAGAAGAAATAGATACGTGGACCCAATATGAAAATTGTGAGATGTTATCCAATGTGGTGAATTCAAGGTCAAAGCATTCAAGGCAAGTGGTGGCTTGTAGATGAGGGTGGTAGGGTGGTGCAAGGTAGACATTGGAGTCTCCTTTAGGTTGGATCTCGAGAACGCTTCAAAGAAAGAAGGTGGTGCTAGGGAAGGTTGGATCTTGTGTAAGGTGTTGGGGAATCTAGTTGGAGATGATAAAACTAGGGCATTGGAGCATCCTTCAATTTAGAGTTGGTAAACCAGGGTATTGGAGTGTCCTTCCAGTTGGAGATGGTAATCAGGGAGTTGGAGTTTCCTTCAGGTAAGAGCCTGATTTAGATGATGTTTAAAATATTGGAAGTTGGAGCTTCCTAAATGATATAAAATTTTGAAGACCTATATTAAGAAGCATTAAGTGGTTTTTCTCTTAGAAGATTTTCCACTTAAAGATCTCTTGTGTACTGTCTTGGATGTTGTGAATTGTTGAATGGTGTCGCTAATTTATGTTTTTATTTAATACTAATGATAATTAATGCTTTGTAAAGTTAAAAATAACCAATTGAAGATAGATACTAATTCACCCCTGTTTGATGGATAAATTCCTTCTACAGACAAAAGGAATCTCCCTAGACCTAGTGGTTTGATCTAGAAACAACCAAGACAAAATTACTATGCTTTCCTTAGAGATGTTTGAAATATGGAAGAAAGTCTTACTTGGTATCCGATGTAATCTCTCTACTTCTCCTCACTTGTAAGCTTCAACTCCAACTCCTATTACTAAAAGTGGAACTTGTAAATCATACAAACAAGAAAGAAAACAAAAACATATAAATAAAATATACAAACAAATCTAAACTAGAATTCAAGCATTCATGTTCACATATGCATAAATGAGACATAATGTATAGGAGAAAAAAAGCACTTTTGTATTAATGAAAGTAGGAAAATATTACAACCCTTATAGGCCTTGACCTTGTAGATCTCTCCCATCTATCGTATCCTTCCTTTGCCATAATAACAAGCCTTCAATCACACGTCAAGCACATGGATGGATTATGGAGCTCTAGGCACAAATGAGCAACATAAGGGCAGAATTGAGAGTCTCCAAAATCCAACACAGATTCAATGGGAGGTAGTGAATTTATAGGGTAAAAGAGGTGGTTTTGGTTTACCATTCTAGGTCTTATATCCACATTAGAGGGAGGTAAGTTCTAGGGGATAAGAGATAATACCTTAATAGTAGGATTTCGAGATCTAATCCAACAGTAAATGGTTGAAACCACTTCAGAAGCTTCTAGAGAGAGAAATTTTGAAATTAATTTTTTTTATTTTTACTCATTGGAAACTATCATCACACTTTTTGTAAAAGCAACATGTGATGACTAGTGCAAGTCAAATGTATGCAGACTGCGCCATCACATGTTGTCTCGAAGGCAAGTGTGCTGATAATTTTTTTAGGTTTTTTAGCCAATGTAATCCTAGATTCTTGTAAATTCTAGAAACATAATGATTTTGGATTTATAGGGGATGATTGCAAAGTGTCAATGGACGATGATAAATATGGGTTTATGGTCATTTGTTTGGATGTGACAAAATGACCCGTAATAGATTTCCCCCTAAAGTACAAAGTCAAAAGAAATGGATGAGGACTGAAGTGCTTTACCATATGAAAAGTCCAGATCAATAATTGACTAGTTGAGATCATCAATTAACTGTTACAATACATTATCATCATGATATCATTGTTGAGGGAGGCATACCCATACTCAATGCATAAGCTATTTTACATGTAGAATGATCAAAGTCACATACATTGATGCCATATTATGGATCCATGCTTGGATGAATTTCTATATGACCATAGCCATCATACTTTGTAGATATTGAATGAATCTTGAAATCACAACCCAAATGGATGAAAATAGATTGGGGTCTTCTACCTCATCACTCAATAGTATGAGTCTAACCATGTGAATGGCTGTGCTAGAGTTGAACATGGTAGACATTGCCTGATTACCAACCAATGATAAAAGCTATTAATAGATGCGAGAGGAACCATCGATAATGATAATGGCCCTCAAGGTACTAAGTGAAATCTATGAGGTGTGAATAAATGAGTTGAAGTCAAACACCATAGAGAATCTCTTGGTCAAAGGGTAGTGATAAGAACCTATCACTGAAAGCGAGGAAAATTTCCATTGAGGTATGCAAGTTCCAAGGCATTGAAAGGGGTTGCTATGTCAAATTCCTAGATAGTGTGTTGATTTCGATAGGAAGTGACCCGTTGTAGGAGGGCTTTAATATAGCCCCATCAACGACACAAAACAAGTATCAAGATTTGAGATAGAATGTGATGATTCAGAGATGGTTCAAGGGTGATAGACATGAAATAAGACTTAAGGAATTGTAGAACGTGTCAACTGAGGGTGGACTTCTCTTGAACATATCAGTAAAATTTTTATGGAGTTGGTAGGATTGATTCAAAGACCCGTCATGAAGGATTTCAATAAGGTGTGATCAATAGAGAGAAAAGTAGATTTACTAACCCAAAACAATCATGGAGGTGAAATAAATCCATGTTCAAGAGTGACTCGTTACCATAAACATGTTTTTATGTATTATTTCCCCAATTTCTCTACCATTTCTGGTAAGTACCTCTTTATTTTTTAATAAGATTTAGGAGGATAACATATGCTTGATATGTAACTTCATCCTTTATATGAATCCTTCTGAGTATTCTTAATGAACCCTGAGAAGGAGTGGTTTGGTCTCGTCATGCTTGACAAATTCTATGCTATTTATATTTTTACGAGTCTAGCGAAGGTGTAACTCGACTTCTTTTTCATATTTAGAGAGTTTGAAAAAGAGGCGAAAAATAAAATCCAAGATGTTCCTTTTCATAAATTTAGCCTCTTGGGACCAAAAAGGTGTAAAATAATACCCATGAGAACCTTTTAATCATGCTTGAATTAAGTATTCTTTTTTTGTAAATAGTCAACCCAGTCCATAAAACGGGTAAACTTATACTAGGCAAACATCCTTTCATTTACTTTAACGAGCTTGAAAGAGACAAGTGCTTGGTAGTCTTTTCATATTATGGGAGTTTGAAAAGAGCTTAAAGAGGATTCCACCTGGAGGAATGGGTGGTATAAAGGGTAGCAACTAGTTCTGGTCATGATGGAACTTTTCAAAACATATAGAGGTCAAGAGGTAGGCCAATAAGACCACTCATCATAATGGTTCCTTAGGAAAGGGTAAAAACACCAAGTGAAAGTGAACAATTGACCGAGTGAATGGTGATGATGGAATGAGAAAAAACAAGGCTCATCTTGCAGAAACAGGCTAATAAAAAGTGCAATCATGAGGGATAAGGTGTGGAATCCTTCTAGGTTAAAGACAAAAATATGACAAAGAAGAGGACAAAGGGCTCATATTCTAGGTCATGGCGGGTTAGAAAGAGGGATTCTGAAAATATAATAAAAATGGATGCATGGACACCAAGACTAAACTAATAATAGGTTTCATTTTTACACGAGATTGAAATAGAGAAAATATATGGTTGAGAGTTGTTTCATTTTTGCATAGGCTTGAAACAAAGAAAAACTGTGCTTGAGAAAGATAAATTTCCCCCAACATAAGGGTAGAGGCATGCCCTCCCCAGATTTGTTTCATTCACCAGTTCTTCTCATGGAATCAAATAGAATGATGGTTACTAATAGAAATCTTTTCAATAGAAAGGAAGGAAGAGGATCACGTGATAGGATGAAATGAAGGTGTCATAGAAAGAGTACTATGTTCATAGGTTTGTTTCATTTTTATTTGAGCTTGAGATATAAAAGAAACTATGCTCATGATTACCCGTGTAATTTTTTATTTATCTTGACATAGTAGAAGAATTGTGCTCAAGTGACCCGTTTCATTTTTTAATGAGATTTACACAGTAAAAGAACTATGCTCATGGGACCTTGTTTCATTTTTTAATGAACTTGACACAAGAAAAGGAACTCTACTCATGATAAACTTATTCATGACTCCTAGGAGGCCATGGCTTCCAAGAGGTTCTCATCATATGGGAAAACAATGCTCTAGAAGAGATACATATCAAAGGATCTAATGGAAAGACTAGGCTCCAATGCTCCCAATAAATGATTCACCATATCAACTACTAGATCCAAATTAAAAGAAGTTGAGAAAATAGTGAAAGGCTCTTCTTCATTGGTTGGTGCGAGCATGGGATAGGTTTCCACATAATTGACCAATGGTGGGTGAGATACCACTTTCATATTAAAAATTTTTAGGGAAGTTGGATGATTGGAAGTCAAATCAAGACCAATGAATGAAAGATGATCAATAGTAAAAACTTTCCATCACGCGAGAAAGACATCACTCAAAAGAGTGTGGACATGACAATTTTCATGGCATAAACGTAGTCTCGCCTTAGGAACAATTTAAAATCCAAGGGTTCTTGGAATACCATACCATCAACACATACAATTTTTTCTTCTAAGGTAATAAGAAGTTGAGGAAGGTTCCCTAAAGGTTCACTGGTTCTTCTGTTAAAATCTAATAGATTCTGGGTAACAGACACAACCTGAGGGGAACCCAAAGCTTGCCAAGAAGTCGACAATAGAATGCTAACTAAAGTTCCCTTATCTATAAAAATGTGATACATGTTCTTATCACAAGTATTCGCCATGATTTGGAAGGGAATGTAAGAAGGTAGATGATGTTTTGTTAATTGATTCCAATCAAAACAAATGACCTCATTACTTGGAGGGGATTCTGTGAGAATGGGAGAAATGTCTCCTTATTTGATTGGATATGAAGAAATAAGAAGAACTTGAGTGGTATGAACCTCACTCTCTACGGAAAAGTGCGATTGAATGAATGTGGAATTGAGTCAACCAATTTCTTAACCAATGTTTGGTTAAAAATAGACTCATGGGATTCATGTTCAGAGAGAGTGGGATTGATTGAAGATGGATACAGATCAATCACTTCATCAGGTAGTGAAGGATTAGGGGAAATCTTTCGATAGATAGTTGGAAGTTGATGTTGAGAAGCAGTAAGTCTTTCCAACAATTTGGATGCTTCATCCATATAAGGGAAAATGTGAATTTGATGATTCCCTTCACATGACTGTTGGGATGGGGTCCCTTGGGTCAATTTTGGGGTTAAGATAACCCAAGTTTTGGTACAAATTTTGTAAATAATGTAAAGTCTCCACGATTTGTGGATGCGGAGGACATAGATGAATAGGAGTCAAAGGGGTTTAGCCCCTTGTTTTTGGTAAAGTTTGAGCCAATTTTGAGATTCACCCATGGTTTGCAGACCATGGAATTGTATGAAAAAGGTTATAAATAGGTGTGTCTTAGAGAGTCTAAGGCATGATATGATAGGAAAGGGATGAATAGGTGATAGCGAGAAGAAGTGGGTAAGATAGAAGAAAGGATCTACAGGTGAGTGCACAAAGGCCTAGGTAGAGTATGTAATTGAGTGCACAGACCCATGCAGCTATGTGCGTAGGGAAGTTTTGAGTCTGTGACCTTGAATTGAAGAACAATAAATACAGTTTCTGAAGAGTTCTTGCGTATTTCTTCTTATCCCTCTTTCTATTAATGTTATATGCTATCGATGAATGATGTGTTTTAATGAATATTGATTGAATGTTACGCAATTGCATTGAATAAGTGTTAACGATGTATGCAATGCATGTATAAGTACTTTCACAAAGACTCTGATGAATTCTATGATGTTTATTAATAACTTAAGTAAATCTGCGTGAAACCTAATTTAGGACCACTCTCTGATGCGTGTAAATAAACAAATTCATTATTAAGGTCCGCAAGGCTAGTCATAGACCTTCGCGAATTTTTGAAGGCTATTTGATAGAGTTGCAACAACGAGCCCTAAGAGTGTATCGATCTGCACGGAGGCAGATCTGAGTCACTGGAAGACATCACACTAGTCTATGGATGCAAAAACTTGGTTCATGCACCCCCCCATACTACTTTGGGTGAGACTACGACTTGCGTTATGCAGGATGTTGCCGAAAGGGCCAGTAGTGTAGGGTTTTGTTGGTTGGCACAACTAACTCTGAACCTGGGTCAGGACCCCATAATCCAACAAATGGTTTCATTTCCGAGACCAGGATCTGCTTGAAAGAGATGTGTTATGTCACATCATTGGAATCCAACCAAGAAATAAATTGAAAAGTGGTTGGATCAGAAGATTCACGAGTTCATGGCACAAGAAAGAAGGAATCCATGCTTGTCAAAGGAAGAGTGGTTGAATAGGTATCTGTATACAGAGATACATGGGATCTTCTTCTGCACTTTTCCCATTGAACTGTATGAGTGGTTAGCTAAATTAACAGACAGTCAAGGAAGGTGAAATCTCAATAGTACTATAGTGTGGACTCTCGAATTAGTGTGACAGCTAGAAACCTCTGAAAACGAGATCTCTTAGGCTGTTGATCATTAGATCGATTGAATTCTGGGAGGATTTGTTACGGAATTTGTAGTTGATACCTCGGTCAGCTATAGCAAAGCAGAGCGATGATTTTTCAAAGGGCTGCAAGGTAAGTATTTAAGATAATTGAAATCTTGGATTAAAATGTCGTTATGTGAAAAACGGGTGATGCCTTTACCTTGATGTTCGGAGCTACGCGGAGCGGATGACTCTTTAGAAATCGCGAAGGATAAGGACCAGAGTATAGTTCATCGATTGGAACTCCTCCAAGTGACGAGGAAGGGGTGGAATAGACTCTGCTGCGATGCGCTTTTCAACTAATCATTCAGGGGATTTCTCGAGTAAGTCATCCGTCCACTCCACCTCCGCCTCCCCCTCCACCGCATACACCTTCGCTCACACCTCCACCTCCACCACCACCATCCAACATGGTGAACGCAATGAAGCTGCCGATTTTCAAGGGCATAGGGAGTGAAGATACAAAGCAATTTTGGTTTTTTGCAAATTCTATATGGACAATGCAACAAATTACTGATGAAAATATAAAGAAGGCACAGTTGGTTACCGCTCTACAGGATCGTGCACTAACTTGGTATATTAAGTATTGTTCTGATAATCCTCTTGCATCACTAGCAGAGACTAGGGAGGTTTTAAACAAGGAGTTTAGTAAGCCCAAGCTTGATTCACATTCAGTGATTGGATTCAAAGAAATCATGATGAGGGTCGATGAGACGCCTTGGGAATTTGATCAAAGGTTGAAGTGTCAGATTCAAGAAGCTAACATGTAGCTCATAGATAGTCAACATCATGAATGGTTTATAGCTTTGCTTCTACCCCACCTGATAATTACTCTGTCACAACAGAAGATAGGAATGCAGGCAGAAGCCTTGCAAATTGTGATGAGGTTGCATGCATCACCTATTTAGGATTCCACCTTGTGGGTACAACAGATCCACTCTCATTTATAGAGCCTAAACCTAGAATTATAGAGTTTGAAGAAAGACAAGGAGACTAAACCGAAAGTGCACGTGGAAGTCTGGTGTTTGAAGTGCAAAGGATAAGGGAACAATAAAGACCACTGTCCTGTGTACGTGAATTATATTATAAGAGGGGGACCAATTACCCTAAAGGTAGAAGCCCCAGCGAGGTCGAGCGTGGGGGCTGTGGTGTGGTGTGATATTTGTCAAGTTACTGGACAACATACGATGGATAGTTGCCATTTACTTCAAACGTTTGTCCAGACACCTCAACAGTGGTTTGGTAACATCTGCAAATCTGTGGTCCATGATGAGCGCCACTCTCGAAGCTATGAGTGGATGATGGAAAGAACACCTACATATGGGATGCAAGTAGAAACTCGGCCTCTAGATTAGGGTGCTGGAGGGGTGTGCAGAGGTTATCACAGACGAGGAGGAGGAGGACCTGGTAGAGGGCGGGGTCAGATTATCTGTTACAACTTTGGATAACCAGGGCACTATGCATGAGAATGCCAAACTCTGACACACTCCTCATGTCAATACTACATCCATTTTAACCATACTATAGAAGATTTCCCGGTGCTGATAGCTAAAATGGAAGAGAAGAAAGCGCAACCTCAATAGCCTATGGTGAACTCACAGATGATGAGAGCAGAGCTCATTGTGGAGGATCAAAGCGTGAATATAGTGATGAGAAGTGGAAAATCCTAGTTTTGGGATCCAAGGGAAAATCTCTGTGTATATGTGTTATGCTCTCGCATTGTTTATTTTCTGTGTTTTAGAATTCGTATGTAGATAATTTTTGTATTGGGTTAAAAACTACATTTGGTATCAAAGCTATTTTGGCTTCAAGGGAACGCCTTTGTTGCTGATGGGTTTCGCTCGAGCTTGTGGTAGACCTCGTTCAATGGGAGATTTGTGGGATCGATTCCGGTGGTGAAAGAAGATGGCAAGTAATGGAAAGATAGAGATTGAGAAATTTAATGGCCAGAGTTTTGAGTTGTTGAAAATCAAGATGGAGGATTTGTTGGTGGATAAAGATCAGTGGATCACGGTAGATCCGGGTACTAAACCAATGGGAGTGTCTAATGAAGAATGGAAGAAATTGGATCGGAAGGTAAAGAGCACAATACGATTGTGTGTCTCAGATTCAGTATTGCTGAATGTATCAGGGGAAGCTACGACTAAGGCTTTGTGGGACAAGTTAGGGACTTTGTACCAATTTAAGTCTCTGGTTGATAAATTTTCCTATGGAAAAAGCTATACAACTTGAGGGATAGATGGAGACTCTGTGACAAGAATTTGAATGCATTTAATATTGTGGTAAGTCATATTATTTGTTGATATTAATTTCAGATGAAGATCCAGTGCATCAGTTTGTTGTGTTCTCTACTAGATTCGTGGGATAGTCTGGTTATTGCAATAGGTAGCAATGCAGCTGCCTTGGAGTTTGATGAAATAGTCTCATCCTTGTTGACGGAAGAGATGAGATGGAAAAATATGGAGAGCTAGAATGGTGATGCCTTGTTTATACGAGGACGGTCCCAGAATAGAAACAAAAATAAGTCATCGAGTGGGAGATCTAAATCTCCAAGAAAACTTGGTGAAGGCGGAAACCCCTCACTATCCATCCCTGTGTTTCCAACTTAACATCATTGAATTAAGATCTGTTAAAGGTCTCTTAATAAAGGTGGAAGAACCACACTTTTCACTTCTCCATTTCCAAATTAACATCATGGAGGCAGTCTCCATCAAAGGTCTCTTATAGAAGGTCCAAGTATCCCACTCTTCACTCCTCCATTTCCAAGTTAACACTATGGAATCAAGAGTGACTAAAGGCTTGTTAGTAAAGTTGGAAGCAACACATGCTTCACTCCTCCATATCCAAATTAAAATAATGGAGTTGAGACTAATTAAATATCACTTAGTGATGGTTAAAACACCACACTCTCCAATTTTTCATTTCAAAACACTATAAATCATAGTTGTTAAAGATTTCTTAGTGAAGTTGGAAGCACCACACCCTCCACTCCTATGTTTCCAAATTAACACCACAAAATCGAGAGACATAAGAGATTTTTTAGTGAAGGTGGAAGCATTGCACTCTTCACCCATGCCTTTCTAATTAACACCTTATAATTAAGAGTCATTAAAGGTCTCTTAGTGAGGGTGGAATCACCAAACTCTCAAATTTTGCATATCTAAATCACCACCATGTAATTAAAAGCCATTAGGGGTATCTAAGTGAAGGTGGAAACAACACAAAATTTGTCCATACATTACCAAATTAATACCATATAACTAAAATAACGACATCTTAGAGAAAGTGGGAGCACTACACTCTCCACCTTTGCATTTAAAAATTAATGCCATGGAATCCACATCTATTATAGGTATCAAATCATAGGTGGAAACTTCACTCTCTTCACCTTGTGTTTCCAAATTAACATAATGGAATTGAGAGTAGTTAAAGGTTTCTTAATGAAAGTGGAAGCATCGTATTCTCCAATTACACATTTGCACATTAATACTCTAGAGTCAAAAGCTCTTAAAGGTACCTTAGTGAGGTTAAAAACACCATAGTATCTAGCCTTACATTTCCAAATTAACATAATGGAATCTAGAATTATTAAAGGGTCTTAGTGAAGGTGGAAGAGCCACACTCCACCCTTGGAATTCCTAATTAAGACAATGCAACAAAGAGTTATTTTAGGAATCTTAGCAAAAGTAGAAGCACCATACTCTTCATCCCTTCATTTTCTAATTAACACCATGGAATCATGAGTTGTTAAAGGTCTTTATGCAAATGTGGAAGCACCACACCTTCCACCATTGGATCTCTACATTTTGTGCCATAGAACATAGAGTAGCTGAAAGGCCTCTTAGTAAAGGTGGAAGCACCGCACCCCAACCCTACATTTCCAAATTAACACCATGGGGTTGATCATTATTAAATGTCTTTTACTGACGATGGAAATACCTCATTCTCCACCCCTTTGCATAATACCATGGAATCAACCACTCTTAAAGATCTATAAGCAAAGAATTACTAAAGGTCTCTTAACAAAGTTGGAACAACCACACTAACTACCTTGCATTTCTATATTAACACCACATAAACAACATTTAGAAAAATATTTAAATTAAGTTGAAGGAACTTCTTTAACTACATTTTTTTTAATTTCTAAATTTAACCCTTTTTAGAATATTTTAAATTATTTATCAATCAAATTTTTAAATAATTTGGAAACAAATTTTATTTTTCCCTAATATTAT
>APFE031715805.1:12583-50178 GCA_000404065.3 Pinus taeda
ATTTATTTTTGCTGGGTAATGTGAGTTTTGATATGACTGACAGGTATATGTGGAAGATGGATAGGCATGAAACTCTTTAAGCCGACCTAACATTGAGATATACATTTCTCAATATATCTCTTCCTTCAGTTATAGATTTAGAAATTAATTTCACCTGTTTAAATGGAAATTGAAAAAATCTTCAAATCTGTTATGTATCCTAGGTATTCATTTCCTTTCTTCTTTCAATTTTTTCTAATAGATAGGTGATGGTATTGATTCCCTAAGAACTTGAGGGTGGGCATTTCAATTTTTTTAGTGAAATCTAATCTGTTGTCCCATACAACATCACACCACCTAATGGCTTATGTAATCCATTCTTTGATAATTTTACAACTTGAATCTCTTTCATCTAACGAGGTTTGCAATGAGTTGTTATCCTTTTTAGATAATATTTCTATGGTTTCATAATTAAATCAATTCTTCCAGTCTGTAATCTTACCAAACTGATCACATGTCACCTTATCTTCTTCATTCGTTAACTCAACCTGATCAGTAAAAGAAACTAATTCTTGATATTGAATTGTAAAATTTTCCGAGTTGCTTAAAAAATTTTAACTACACTTTTCTTAGCTGTTCATTCATAGTTAAAGCTCAATCTTTAAAAATATTATTGTTTCATAGATGTCTTTTGAACCTAGCTTAATTGTTCTTCAATTTTTTTTAATTTCTCTTGGTATGCTGCAATAATTGTTTGCATGTTGATATCTGATTCTTCTTTCAGAATTCCAAATCTTTGTTTTTAACTTGTTTCAAAGTTTCAATTTTCCAAGAATTTTAGTTATCTAATTCTAATAATAATAAAAAAATTCAACTGTTTCTCCAACTTTCCCTTCTCCAAGCTATGCCTTTTCTCCATTTGTTGCATTGCCAAAGAAAATACTTCTCTAAGGACAATGGCATGGAATTGCCATTGTTTTTCACCAAAGATTCTACTTTTTTCTAACTCAACCTCCAATTATTTTATCCTACTTAATTTTTTTTTGAATTCTTGAGACATTTCCTCTTCTGTGTCTTAATTGTAAGTAAGAAAAGCCCCTAGGGCTGAGGTTGCTATAATTTCTTTATCTTTGGGCCCACATATCACTTGCAAACTTAATTTTGAAGGTGTCTACATAAAATCATGTTTTATCTTTTTAGATATATTAGCAACTCATTTTATTTTTAAATTATAAAAATATTCACTTAAAGATGTAACAATTTCTATTACTGGTTATAATAGTGAAACGTGTTTAAAAATAGAAGAAAATAATGGAATATTTGTTGAAATGGAAGTAATTGATACCCTTGGAGAAACTTTATCCATTACCTACATAGATAAAATAGGGGTCTGCAAGATCTATTAAACTGGCTCTTTTGGGATATCTTGAGAAGTTGGTACTGCTTTAGGATTGGTAATTGATTTAAGAGAAATGCTTTTAGTTTCTTGAGCTGAAAGCTTTGGATTCTACTGAGTTTCTTTAATAATTTCTTGAAAATTTTCTTGGATAGTTTCCTGACCTTGAATTGATTCTTTAACTTGCTCTATATTAGAAGGATCAATCACTATTTGATAAATAGACTAATTTACTTATTTAGGCGATTCAATATCTATTATTACTTTCTCCTTAAGAATAGTGCTTGCAACTTGTTATTGAGACAATGATTGTTCTTTCCCGTAGATGTTCTAACAATTCTACTTGAGATAATTCCTTATGTCTTCTCTCCGGGCTTGATTGAATATAAATTCGATCTAACAGAGATTGTGATAAAGGTAATTCTGATACATCCATTTCCTTGAATTTGTCCTCAAATGTATACTTAGGATAAAATTATGTAATGATATATGTGTAGGATAAGCTTATTCCTTTTGAAAGTTGTAACTTTGCAAGAGACAGGCCAAAAATATACTACTTTGCTTGAGATAATAATCATAAGTATCCTACCTAAACTTATGAAAGTTTAGTTTTTCTTCCATACCAATAAAGTGAGCCTTTAAGATAACTTGATCAAAATTGTCACAATTTCAAAAGCATAGTCAAAAGGTGGTTGTTGATGAACATAATCCTTAGAATACTTGACCATTTTCGAATGATTAAACACAACATTTTTAGGGTCATATTTGAAATGGGGAAGAGAATGTAACTGATGCAGGAGCATCTGGCTGACAGGTTAAGACAAAAAGGAAAGGCTGTTTGGTCTCTGAAGAGGACAGAGGAGGAATTTGCTAAGTGAACGATGTGCACACAGACATTCCTCTCTAGCATCCTATAGCTATTTAAATTATTTATATGACATTACATTGATTTCCATTTATAGTACAAGTCTGTCTTTATCCTACAGGCATATTTTCATACATGTGATTCGAATTACATTCGTCCCAGCAAGCAAATGAAACCAGACAGGTTGTGAAAATAACTCAAGGACGTGTTGCAAAAGCAAATCCTACAGGCCCGAATCAATATACATGTGAACATCAAAGAGCCCAGAACAAGCCGAATACCAGATATACAAACAAGGTGCAAGCATTGCCAAACAAGAAACCAAGTGGAGTACCCAGGTATGCCCGAAGCACAAAATTCACAGTTTCATTTATAAAATAAGTCCGAGAGGAAAACAAAATCTATGTTCATTCATATACTGTTTCGAAACCGTGTACACACAATTATATCGCCCATGCCAAAATTTATGACAAATTCGGAATAAAATACAGTGCGGGTTTAGAAACCCTAGGCCAACCTATGGCCATCAAATAGAAAAAACGACTGTGCAAAATCTACAGCCGAGACTTCATATATTCGACGGCTCAACAAAGTTCTGGAACAGAGATTACAATAAACCCCAACCTAAGGTGTTGAACGTAAACAACAAAAAGAACAGAGAACGACACTACCCATGTCTAGTCGCAGCTACGAACCGCCAGGCACCAAAACTGTTCGAGTTTTCATACCTGCAACAACAACCATTCATCAAAATATGTGAGAACCGGACAACAAAGAAAGGTGAGAGTATACAGAATAATAAAACCGACTCCAGAACTTACCTGACAGAGGCGAGTTGCGGCCATAGCAGTTCCATAAGGTTACCCTGCTCGCAAGGAGAAAAGACATTAGCCGACTAAGGGAAAAGAGGTAATTACTGACAGCATAGAACCAGAAGAGCTTACCTTGCAATGTTGAAGGAGCCAAAGAGAGTTGCAACTGCATTCTGCTCGGACCTGAGGAAAGACGACCAAAAACCCGATAATTACTTCCTGGAAAAGTTCAAGCCGAAAGGAAATCACAATGACCATGAGAACCACCAGCATTGACACCGTATACTAAGAAGGCACAAAGACGTTAACAACGAGCTACAAACACATAGCAAACTACCAAGGTAAGTGCAGATAAAGTAGAGACCGAATTTACAGTGATAACAGAGCTCATACCGGATGGAGTAAGGAAACTTTTAAGTCGAAAACCCTGAACCAGAGCACATAATAGTAGAACCTCGCACAGAAACCGCCACAGTCTACCAAGAATGCAGAGCTCACAAATTGAATGAATGTGCACACAAATGACTCAGGCTAGGGTTTGATCATCCATACCAAGTCGGGCTTGAGAATCCCAAGGGAGGACACTTGTCCAAGAACTGAAGCAAGAAAGTACCAATCACAAGTGTAGGTTCCAAGGACCAAATCCACATCATTACAATCAACTATCTGTGAATCAACCTTACACCTAATCTGCTGATCATCATTAATTTCTCTTTATTCCCACGTTGATAACTGTGTGAGGTGTGATAAGGTGGGATGGACCCATCAAGTGGTATCAGAGCAGGAAGTTGAAAGAATTAGGATATGGAGGTTGGAAGACGAGGATGTGGAAGAGGTGTGCACAGAGCAGCAGACGAGGGTTTGAGGGAAGAAATAAGGACCCTTACTGCTCGCTTAGAGGCAGTGGAGGCAGGAAGGAGAAGAGACCCAGAAATTGGGGATGACAGCGAAGAGGAAGCAGTAGCTACTATAGACAGTTCAGATGAGGAAGCCCCAAAGATAAAATTTTTGAGGTTAGTGTTGCTAGCCAGCAACAAGCCCAAACCAGAAATTCCTAACTATGATGGCAGTCTGTCCGTAGAAGTCCTGCTGGACTGGATAAGCGAGTTGGATAAGTATTTTGAGAACGAAGAGATCAGTGAGGACAGAAGAGTCAGGTTCGCTGCAACCAAATTGAAGGGACACGCTGCCCTGTGGTGGGATAGTGTCCAAGAAAACAGAAGGAGAATGAATAAGCTACCGATAAGGAAGTGGCCAAGGATGGTGGCAAAGCTGAAAGGCAGATTTCTGCCTAAGGATTATCAAGTTGCGCTTTACCGACAGGTACAGAACTTAAGACAAAAAGGCATGACAGTAAAATAATATACGAAAGAATTCTACCGTGTGAACTTGAGGGCTAGTTATACTGATGATACTCCAGAGAAGACAGCAAGATATGTGAACGGTTTGAGGCTGGAAATACTGGATGAAATCATTATTCTTTCCCCGTGAAACATAGAGGAAGCCTATCAGAGTGCTGTAAAGGCTAAAGAAAAGATTAATAGAAAACAGAATAATAGGAGAGGACAGGGAAATGGCAGAGGATGAGGACAATCCCACGGAAGAGGCAGAACTGCCAGTAATAGTGAAGAAGGCAGCAACTCCAGGGCTTCAGGAACAGTAGAGAAAGGAGATAACACTAGAGGTGGTTGGCCATATCAGCGAGGAAGAGGGAATGACCGAGGAAGAGGAGCTAATTTCCAGTGCTACAAGTGCCATAAGTGGGGGCACAGATCCTTTGAATGCCCGGAAGCAGAGCAAGCTGGCCAGAGGGGAACATTTGTTGCGCAGCCGGAGGAAGCTGAGGCACCGCCCCAGGAAGTAGAAAATGTGGCAGAAACAGGGGAGGCCTTGATTCTACACAAAGTATTGTTGAAGCCAGTCAAGGAAACTGTCGAGCAGACCCAACAAAAGGCACTGTTTCTGACAATTTGCAAATCACATAGAAAGTGCTGCAAATTGATCATAGACAGTGGGAGTACAAATAATTTGGTTGCCACCAAGATGGTGGAGAAGTTGGGATTGAGGCGAATTAAGCACCCCACCCCTTACAAGGTGTCGTGGTTGCAGAAAGGCCACTAGCTATTGGTTGATGAACAATGTGAGGTTGAATTTCACATTGGCAGATACAAGGACAAGGTTGTCTGTGATATTATGCCAATGGACGTGTGTCACATACTGCTGGGAAGACCATGGCAGTATGATCGAAAGGTGGTACATAATGGGAAGACGAATTGCTACAAGTTTGTTAAAGATGGAGTCAAGCATACACTTGTACCCATCAAAGAAGAGGATATAGCAGAAGCAAGCGGGACAAAAGCGTTGTTAGTAGGTGGAAAACAGTTTATTAAACAGATTGAGGAAAATGAAGTGAATTATGCTGTTGTAAGGAGGACTAAGACTGTACTGTTGCACACGGAAATGTCTGAATTTCTTGCAGAGATTCAAGAAATGTTACAGGAATTCAAGGACATTGTAGTTGATGATTTACCGGACAAGTTTCCTCCCAAGAGGAGCATCAGTCATCATATCGATTTCATACCCGGAGCAAGCCTACCAAATAAAGCAGCATATCGGATGAGCCCGAAAGATAATGAAGAGATTAGGAAACAGGTGCAAGAGTTGCTAGACAAAGGGCTGATCAGGGAAAGCTTGAGCCCTTGTGCGGTACCAACAGTTCTCGCGCTTAAGAAGGGAGGAGAATGGCGGATGTGTACGGACTCGCAGGCTATCAACAAAATCACTATTAAATACAGGTTTCCCTTACCAAGGATGGACGATATGATGGATTGTTTAAGTGGGGCAGCTTATTTCACAAAGATTGATCTAAAGAGTGGCTATCATCAGATTAGGATCAGAGAAGGAGATGAGTGGAAGACAACCTTCAAGACTAATGAAGGGTTGTACGAGTGGTTGGTCATGCTGTTTGGTTTGAGTAACGCTCCTAGTACTTTTATGAGGTTGATGAATGAAATGTTGAAAGAGTTCATTGGTAAGTTTGTGATAGTATATCTTGATGACATCTAGATTTTTAGAAGGACAAAAGAAGAGCACCTTCAACATGTTCGAAGAGTGCTAGAGAAATTACAACAGAATAAAATGCTGATAAACTTGAAGAAATGTACTTTCCTACAAAAAGAACTAGTTTACTTGGGCTTTGTAATTGCAGAAAATGAATTGAAGATGGATCCAGAAAAGATCGTAGCAATCGTTAATTGGTCGTCACCGAAGAGCTTATTTGAGGTACGTAGCTTCATGGGTTGGCAAGTTTTTATCGCAAGTTTATAAGAAATTTTAGTGAAATCTGTGCGCCTATGTTGGACACCATCAAAAAGGCCAGTCAGCCTTTTTGTTGGACCAAGGCAGCAGAGAACAGCTTTCAGCTCCTGAAGCGAAAGATTACAGAGAGGTCGATTCTAAGGCTACTTGATTTTAATAAGCTTTTCCAGGTTCGACGTGATGCAAGTGGGACAACGATTGGCGCTGTGCTCAGTCAAGAAGATAAACTTGTTGCATTTTTTAGTGAGAAATTGAACGAAAGCAGGAAGAAATATTCCTCATATGACAAGGAATTTTATGCCGTCGTCCAAGCTTTAAAGCATTGGAGACACTACCTGCTGGGAAATGAGTTTGTGTTATTTTCTGATAATTCAGTGTCGCAATATGTAATGCAACAGCACAAATTGAACCATAAGCATGCCAAATGGGTAGAGTATCTGTAGAGTTTCACCTTTGTGCTGAAACACATTAGCGGGCAAGCCAATAAGGTGGCAGACACATTGAGCAGAAGAGCCTTGCTCTTACAGGAAAGTACCATACAGGTGTTGGGTTTCGAGCACTTGAAAGATTTATACCAGATCGACACAGACTTCAAAGAGGCCTTTGAAGCCTGCCAAAATCCCGTGTTGAGGAATATAAGTCCATGGTTGGACTACAACTTGTAGGAGGGACTATTGTTTAGAGAAGGACAATTATGTATCCCAGATTGTTTGATGAGAGAAAATATTATATGGGAGAAACATAGCGAGGGTCTAGCTGGCCATTTCGGCGTAGACAAAACTTTGGAGCAGCTCGGACACTTCTATTACTGGCCAAGAATGCACAGGGATGTATAGCGATATGTGAATAGGTGTAAAGTCTGCCAACTAGCGAAGGGACATAGTCAAAACACTGGACTTTACACACCACTACCTATTCCAAGTAGACCATGGGACTCAATCAGCATAGACTTTGTCTTAGGACTACCTAGAACACAGTGAGGATATGATCTAGTGATGGTGGTGGTAGACAGGTTTTCAAAAATGGTGCATTTCATCCCTTGTCAAAAAACTTGTGATGCCACTCACGTAGCTCACCCGTTTTTCATGGAGATTGTTAGATTACACGGCCTACCCAGATCTATTATTTCTGACAGGGACGTAAAATTCACGGGACACTTTTGGCGCACCTTGTGGAAGAAGTTGGACACATAGTTGAACTTCAGTTCTACATAACATCCGTAGACTAATGGGCAAACGGAAGTGGTGAACAAGAATTTGGGAAATTTGTTACAAATTTTGACTGGGGGAAATTCATGTTTATGGGGTCGTGCTCTCACTCAGGCAAAATTCGCTTATAACGATTCTCCAAACTGTAGCACCGGACGCAGTCCATTTCAAATCCTGTACGGCATGCATCCTCGGGGAATACATGAACTGTGGAATTTGGGAAAATTGGAGCGAAGAAGCGCTGACGGGGAAGATTTTGCTAAAGCGATGATTGAACTACACGAATAGGTGAAACTAAAGTTGCAGGACAGCGTGCAGAAATATAAACAACAGGTAGATTTAAAGTGGCGAGAAGTCCAATTTAATATAGGTGATGAAGTCCTTGCACACTTACGCAAAGAACGATTTCCTAAGGGCGCGTATAACAAGCTAAAATTCAAGAAGATTGGTCCCTATAAGATTTTGCGTAAGTTTTCAGCCAACGCTTACGAAATACAGTTGCCACTTGATATAGGCATATCACCTATTTTCAATGTGGCAGACCTGTTCCCATATACTGCCAACTCAGAGGAAAACAGTGTGGTACGCCCAAAACGGGACACCCAAGTTGGAGACAGTTCTTGGATGAGGCACATGCCTTCGGTTCAACCCCATGAGATCGAGAAGATTCTCGACACACAAGTAGCCAAGAAGACTCGCAGGAAAGAGTATTTGTGATACCTTGTCAAGTGGAAGAATCGTCCAATTGAGGACAGTTCGTGGCTCGATGCGGTGCAGATACAAAAGGTTGGTTATTCTGTGGAGGAGCTCATGGAACAGAGCCATGACTTTTTCTTACCCCGGGAGCCTGATGTAGGAGCATTTGGCTGACAGGTTAAGATAAATGGAAGTGGTGAACAAGTTAAAATTCAAGAAGATTGGTCCCTATAAGATTTTGCGTAAGTTTTCAGCCAACGCTTACGAAATACAGTTGCCACCTGATATAGGCATATCACCTATTTTCAATGTGGCAGACCTGTTCCCATATACTGCCAACTCAGAGGAAAATAGTGTGGTATGCCCAGAACGGGACACCCAAGTTGGAGACAGTTCTTGGATGAGGCACATGCCTTCGGTTCAACCCCATGAGATCGAGAAGATTCTCGACACACAAGTAGCCAAGAAGACTCGCAGGAAAGAGTATTTGTGATACCTTGTCAAGTGGAAGAATCGTCCAATTGAGGACAGTTCGTGGCTCGATGCGGTGCAAATACAAAAGGTTGGTTATTCTGTGGAGGAGCTCATGGAACAGAGCCATGAATTTTTCTTACCCCGGGAGCCTGATGTAGGAGCATTTGGCTGACAGGTTAAGATAAAATGGAAAGGCTGTTTGGTCTCTGAAGAGGACAGAAGAGGAATTTGTTGAGTGAACGATGTGGTTGTTTTTCTTTTACTTTTATTTGTTTATGTTGTCTAGTTTAATAAACGAACAGTAAATAGGAAGGACAAGAATTAGAATTAATTAGGATAATTTTTATAAGCAGCTAGTTTTACTTTCGTAATAATATTGTAAGACGATAACAATTCTGTAACTAAACAGATGTAACCAACAACAGTTGGAAAACCAAAACAGTTCCTGACAATCATTTTAAAAGAGGAACATAACACAATTGGAGGGTTCGACTTCTTGAGAAGTGAATAAAGAAATATATTTTCTGTGCACACAGACATTCCTCTCCAGCGTCCTATAGTTGTTTAAATTATTTATATGACATTACATTGATTTCCATTTATAATACAAGTCTATCTTTATCCTACAGGCATATTGTCATACATGTGATTCGAATTACATTGGTCCCAGCAAGCAAACGAAACCAGACAGGTTGCGAAAATAACTCAAGGACGTGTTGCAAAAGCAAATCCTACAGGCCCGAATCAATATACATGTGAACGTCGAAGAGCCCATAACAAGCCGAATACCAGATATACAAACTAGGTGCAAGCATTGCCAAACAAGAAACCAAGTGGAGTACCCAGGTATGCCCGAAGCACAAAATTCACAGTTTCATTTAT
Organism: Pinus taeda; assembly: GCA_000404065.3. Lineage (NCBI taxonomy): Eukaryota > Viridiplantae > Streptophyta > Pinopsida > Pinales > Pinaceae > Pinus > Pinus taeda. The sequence goes on from APFE031715805.1 coordinate 22,214, forward strand.
AAATTAAGCCCGAGAGGAAAACAAAATCTCTGTTCATTCATATATTGTTCCCAAACCCTGTTCACACAATTATATTGCCCATGCCAAAATTTATGACAAATTCAGGATAAAATACAGTGCGGGTTTAGAAACCCTAGGCCAACCTACGACCATCAAATAGAAAAAACGACTGTGCAAAATCTACAGCTGAGACTTCATATAGTCGACGGCTCAACAAAGTTCTAGAACAGAGATTACAATAAACCCCAGCTTAAGGCGTTGAACGTAAACAACAAAAAGAACAGAGAACGACACTACCCGTGTCTAGCCGGAGCTACGAACCGCCAGGCACCGAAACCCTTCGAGTTTTCATACCTGCAACAACCATTCATCAAAATATGTGAGAACCAAACAACAAAGAAAGGCGAGAGTATACAGAATAATAAAACCGACTCCAGAACTTACCTGACAGAGGCGAGCTGCGGCGATAGCAGTTCCATAAGGTTACCCTGCTCGCAAGGAGCAAAGGCATTAGTCGACTGAGCGAAAAGAGGTAACTACTGACAGCATAGAACCAGAAGAGCTTACCTTGCAATGTTGAAGGAGCCAAAGAGAGTTGCAACCACATTCTGCTCAGACCTGAGGAAAGACGACCAGAAACCAAATAATTACTTCCTGGAAAAGTTCAAGCCAAAAGGAAATCATAATGACCATGAGAACCACCAGCATTGACACCGTATACTAAGAAGGCACAGAGACGTTAACAGTGAGCTACAAACACATAGAAAACTACTAGGGTAAGTGCAGACAAAGCAGAGACCGAATTTACAGTGATAACAGAGCTCATACCAGATGGAGGAAGGAAACTTTTAAGTCAAAAACCCTGAACCAGAGCACATAATAGTAGAACCTCGCACAGAAACCACCACAGTCTACTAAGAACGTAGAGCTCACAAACTGAATGATTGTGCACGCAAATGACTCAGGCTAGGGTTTGATCACCCATACCAAGGCGGGCTCGAGAATCCCAAGGGAGGACACTTGTCCAAGAACTGAAGTAAGAAAGTACCAATCACAAGTGCGGGTTGCAAGGACCAAATCCACATCATTACAATCAATCGTTGGTGAATCAACCTTACACCTAATCTGATGATCATCATTAATTTCTCTTTATTCCCGCGTTGATAATTGTGTGAGGTGTGATAAGGTGGGCTAGACCCATCAGTAACTAAACTTCTTGTAAACCATCTGCCTCTATTGCAGCATGTCCTTTGTATTTTAACATCATCTCGTTAAGTTTAATGGGAAAATTGGGCCATTGCTTCTTTCGAGATTTTTGCAGGAGCCTGGTCATTCCATTAAGTGCTCTTTGATTTACAATTTCCCTTATAGACTGTCTATTTGGAATATATAGGGGAAGGACTTGTGGTCCTACTTCACTATCATCAACTCAAATATAGGAAAATGTTTCCTCAACAAACTAGTCTCCAATTTGATACAATGTAGATTGGACTTGTTTACTGACCCTTGGTGGAGTTTTAACAAATTAAACTTCATGAAAATGAAGAATAATGTTATTGCAGATATCATAAAAATGATCATTATACTCAATTTCCTATAAAATGGAACATAAGTGATGTATAGTTGTTGATGACTTAGAGAATAACTCCATTCCATCAATGGAAAAGGAATAAATGCAACAACAATATCTACAAGATATTTTAACACGAAAAACCCCTTTCCAAATCCTAGAGGGGCAGCCTGAGAAAGTTTGATTGTTTCATTTAGGTTTTGTAACATAATATTTGCCCAATTAAATGTATTGGAATATTTTAGAATGCCATAAATAAGTGGAACCCACTCTAATTTGCAGCGCTCAAGGTTTGGGTCACCATACAGTCTCAAAAGCATTTTGATTACACATATTTGAGGGTTTTTGAACTAACTTGTTGGATATGATTTTATTGATTTCATTTTGAAGCCTTCAGGATTCTCAAGCCATTTTTTAATATATGCAACATAATCTCTATTCTTTTTGTTAAGTACATTGTTCTTAAAATCAGTCAAATAATCCATGTTCAAGAGAATCTCGAGACGATTAAGTTTGTAGATAGACTATAGGAGTTCAGGTCTCTAGGAAGCAATAACATTTTTCTTTTGATAACAATTGAATAGGTTTAAATATGGGCATTTTGAGATTATCTAGCTTATCATGTCATAGTATGGGACCATGGTTGGCCCGGTGGTGATTTTATGTAGCTCTGTCATTTTGATTGCTTCATGATCCACAACTTTTAGGGATGACTCTTCATTTGGAAATTATGGGACTTTCCATTCATTATCTTCAAATAAGTCTTAAATCCCTTTCCAAGAAATAGAGTTTGTATTCTAAGCTTTGAAAGTTGTATTTAAGAAAAAAAGATGAAATGAGTTTTTTAAAACATAAATTGAATTGAAAATAAAACACAGGCCATTACTAACCGGTTGAAGTTAAATTTTTGAATAAACTAGTAGTTTTCTCAAAAAAATGAAAATTGGAGCACAAAAAACATCGTAAACAGCTAAAAGTTCAAAATCCCTTTTACTGAGCTATAATTTAGATGCGTTCAGAAGGAGATAAGTGGAAAATTATTTGAAAATTTTCTAAGTACATAACATATTAACGTGGAGGTGAAAACGTTAATGATCATAAATTATTCACTAAATGGCCACATATCTGTCATTTCGATGAAGAGGTGCAACAATTTGGACATTTTAGATTAAGGTCATTTTACAATGTTGTCCTTCAAATTAAGGTCATTTTACAATGTTGTCCTTCAAATTAAGGTCGGGTGTCGAAAGCAATTTACTTTTAAAACTAAAATTAAAAGAATTAGGAGTATTTAATTTTTGAAGAATATATACAAAATTTGGAAGTCGGCATTCAGATGAGTTTTCTGTTATGACAACATTTTATAGCCGAAAGCCGAGCGTTACAAAAAAAAATATTAAATTTTGTTACAAAACTAGTGACAACCAACAACAAAATGATTATAATCGAAATTTGTGTATATTTGGGATTCAAGGTAATGATTATAATTGAAGTTTGTGTATATTTGGGATTCAAGGTTTCATCTGAAATTTGTTTAGTTGAAACATCACTTTGAATACCATATACCAATCATGAAATTATTTTTATTAATGAAATAGGTAAAAATGGCAAATAACAACTCACAACAAAAGCAGAAAAATAATATAATTTTTTCTAGGAAGCATTAACATTTTTCTTATGATCAATAATTGAAGAATTTTGAATATGGGCATTTGAGATTATCTAGCTTACTATTTTATAGTATGAGAATATGGTTGGCCTAGTGGTGATATTAGGCAATTTTGTCTTTTTGATTGCTTCATAATCCATAATTTTTGGGGATAATTCTTCATTTCGAAATTCTAAGTCTTTCTATTAATTGTCTTCAAAGAAGTCATAAATCCCTTCCCAAGAGGTTGACCTTGTATGTTGAGCCTTGAACATTATATCTGAGAAAAAAAATTAATTGAGATTTTTCTCTTTTGGTATGTCAACCTCTGTCATCTTCATCCTCATTTTAACATTTTCAATTGCAGGATTTGAAGATTATATTTTTCCTTTCTTCCCCATTTTTCTCTGCAAATAGCAAATAAAGAATGAGAAGATGTACAATCTGAAAACATAAGTTGAATTTAGATTGAAACACATGCAATTACTAACCAACTGAAGTTAATTTCTTGAATAATTTAGTATTTTTCGTAGAAATTTGAAAATTGGAGCACTGAAAACACAACAAACAACTGGAAGGTTAAAAACCCTTTTACTGAATTCAGACGCCTTCTGAAAGATATAAGCAAAAGATTTTTTAATATTTTCTAAGTACATAACATATTAATGTGAATGTGAAAATGTTAATGGTCATAAATTCTGCAATAAATGACCACCTAATTGTCATTTTGGTGAAGAGGTGCGATAGTTTGGACATTCAGGATTCATGTCATTTTACGATGTTGTCACCAAGTTATGGTCGAATGTCAAATGAAATTTATTTTTAAAACTAAAATTAAAAGAATTAGGAGTATTTTATTTAATTTAATTTTTGAAGAATATATACAAAGTTTTGAAGTCTGGGCATTTAGATGAGTTCTTTGTTATGAAAACATTTCATTGCCGAATGCTGATGATTTTAATAAATAAATGATGGCTGGCAACAAAATTATTATAGAAATATTGAAATTAGTGTATTTCAAGGTTTAATTTGAAATTTATTTGGTCGACATATCGCCCGAATATTGGATACTAGTGGTTAAATGGGTTTTATTAATGAAATAGGTAAAAATCACAAATAACAACTCATATAAAAAAAATAGAAAAATAATATAAAAATCCTTATTTTACCTTAATGTTCGGAAGTTCAAGATAAAATTAATAAGGAGTTTTAGAACAAGCCCCGAACTTTTGAACTAAACATATATTAATAAAATAATATTTAAAATAAAATTTTTATTAGTAGCACCATTCAGGAGGTTTGGGTAATAAGTAGATGAAAACCAAGAAAATAAGATGAAACCAAAAAACATATAAAATAAGCTTCACAAAGCGTGGACCACAAACATTCGAACATTCACGAGTTTGGATTTTTAGGAGTTCGAGTGTTCAAGAGTTCTGGGGCATTTGGGAATTCAGGAGTTTGGGTCATGCAATGAAATACGAATGTAAACTCATATGTATGACCGAATTTAAATAAATTATGTTTTTAGAAGAATTTTCTAATTTTTTTTTTTTTTCAAATAATTCACAAGAAAAATGAAGCTGGTTTATTTATAGTGAAAGTTTGAAATATTAGGATTTTTTTTTTAAGGGCCCCAATTTTATTTTTAATAAAATGGGGGGTGTTATAGGCCTAACAACACTTAACCACTAGATTTTTTCCTGGGGTGTGTGGAGAGGTCACATAATGGTATACAACTGACGCCTCTTGGACTTACACCTCAGCGCGAGATTGGTTGTGTTGGCTCTCTCCCCTAGCTCCATGACGAACCCACCCACGTTGTCACAACATAATGACCCCAATCACCACTAAAACACCACAACACCAGGAAAGGAAACAATTCCGTCTCCCAGAATGCCAGACTAATGAACCCCCTTCGAAATAACATTGATGGTTTGGAGGGTTGTTGAATTCCCCCCCCAATAGTCCCTTCATCAGACTGGAAAATAAAGACCACCCAAATCACCCCTCCCACCAAACAATTCACTTGAGTCTTGAACCAAAGTTTCTCAGTAAGCCATTGACTTAATTGAACACCATCTAACCTAGGTAAAATAGCTAAGTCTGAAACTACCTAAAACCATCAGTATAAACAACTCAAAGTATCCCCCAACACACTCGAAAATTGGATAAAAGGAACTAGACCACATCAAGAGTGCCAACAAACTATGAAACAAGGCAGTTGAAGCTAGAGAAATAAAATTATCTTAGAAGATTCATGAGGTGATAATGTGGTCAACCTTTATCAAAAATTAGAACTGACTCCTCGTGCCCCAAATTTCGACCATCCTTTTGCAGGGGTTTTTTGAAAAACATGCCCAACCTATAAACGGATGTTCTTGACATGAATGCCAGCTCCAGGAAGCTTATCAGCTTTGCCATGAGCCCAAAAAAAAAGGAATGACATCTAGTGTAAAACGCAATTGCCACATGAAGTTCGACTTATGAAAACCAAATGAAGACTTCCCATTTCTCAACCCACTACTTTAGTCTATCATCCAAGCATATCCACAAGGAAAAAGTCCCTCGCAGTATGTGAATCCCACTTGATTCAGAGAAATCGATTTTCAAGCTAAATGAACCCATCCCTTAGTAGAGAGGCTATGGAAGAACAATCTGGAATGCCACATGTCATTTGTCCAATTATAATAACCATTCACATGTATCATGCATGAGGGGCATGCCATGCCACCCCCCACTTTAATTCCCTTAAGAGTCCATGGGGTTGTGGGTGCCCCCGCACAAACTCTATTGACATGTGTTCATGCACCCCCATTAGGGAATTTTTTTTTATTTTTTAATTTAGTGAATATTATATTTAATTATTATTATTTTTAATTTAGCTCTTTCATTTAACACAACTACAACATCTTTCCTCATATTAAATCATTGAGTACTTCTCTGCACACCAAATTAATGTGAAAATTAATTAAATAAAAATATTTTAACATATTTTAAAGCTATTTATAATTATAAGTTTATTTACTTTATTAATATTTAAATTATTTTTAGAATTAATCATTTTATAATTTTGACACTATTTAAAATGTGCATTTATACTATGATGATAATGTTTATATTGAATAGTGTTGTTATTGATGCCAATGTCGGTCCTTGAACACTCTTAATATTTGTCTACTATGCATTAATTAGAAGTTTCTAATGACAAGAAGCTCTGGGAAGCCCTAGACACCCCACACTTGTTGAGGAAAATGGATGTAAACGACAATAATATTGATCGCGAGACCATCGTCATTTGTTTCTCCTCATTGTGTCGATTCCAACGACATGCGGCACACCCCATATCTCCTTAACCATGGTTGAGGAGGTATGCTCAATCAAAGTTGGTGCCCCTTCTTATGGTCAAAGTCCCCAATGCTAGATGATATGAAAAGCTATTTTTGGATTAAAAATTAATGATGGACCTAGTCTTTTCAAGCATGTTCACAAGATGGTAAAAGGAATTTTTATTTAAATTATTTTTTTGGTCCTTAGTTATATTTTGCTTCCCAGACAAGTCAACCTCCAAGAAGAAGTTAATTTTTTGGGTTCCAAAATTAAATTCAAATTTTGAAATTAAAAAAAATGACTTACCTCCTTTTCAAGTTGGCTCCTAAGCCTCCTCCATTACTCTAAAGGGCTTGAATTCTCCTAATATGCATTGAATCAATCTGTGATTATTCTTTGAAATCTTTGATCCAGTGCAGTCATGTCAAATTCAAAGAGGAGGTCAAAGATTGAAGTATGGTTGGGTTTATTTTTGCTTGGGATCTCTGGGGATTTTCTGAGGCAAAATTTTCAAGTTTCCTTTTGAGGTATATCTTCTACCCTTATAAGGTTGATCTGAGGTTTACATTTGTGGTCTTTTGGTTAGTATATGCACAGGTACTTTTGATATTATATGCGTAGGTATTTCTGAGGTTATATTCGCTGGTCCTTCAGAGGTTATATGCATAGGCATTTTTGAGGTTATATGCGCAATAACTTTTTGAATCAGTATATGTGTAGTCCTTTTTAATATGATCAGAAACTTATAACCTAATTTGGCCTCTTTTTTTTATCAGTTTGGTGGCTCAAATCAATATGATAACACATTTTTGACCCTCCTTGCTTCAGTTCTATAACACCCTTCTTCAGCCCCAAAAAAGGAGGTTTGAAAAAAAAATTGAGAGAAATAACAAAGGTTAAATTAGATAAACCTGGGTCATCTCTTGAGGAAACAATTGTTGGTACATCGGTCATTCTTCAAAGTATCTATATTTATTAGTTGTTGGTGTTTTTCCCACTATTTTTGAAGGTAGATCCATTCCCTAGTCTGAGAAGTAGTTTGGCAGATTTCTTAGGGTTATTTGAGGTGTCATTTGTGGCTCTTCTGAGGCCTAAACTTGGAAATAATTCATCATTTCTTGTATATGAAGAAAATCTGAAAAAAAATCTTCTTGTGCCCTAATTCAAACCTAATATGAGAATAAGAGGTCAACTTTTGCACGACATAACTTGTGGGCATGTTTGTGGATTTGTCTATGAACATTTCAAAGAACTATCACATCATTTCAAAGGGATATCTTGTGGGACTAAGTTTTTCTTTGTATTGAAAACAATTAAAAGATTTATATTTGAGGTAGTGGAAAATCCTCTATCAAAGGTGTGGAATAAATTTCGAATTTTCAATGTATGGTTGATGTGGAAAATGGAAATACAAAATAGTTCTGAAGTGCAAGGGTTGACTTCATCACACATTGAAAACAATGATTTGTGGACATATTTAGTAGGCTTGAGCACAATTTGGTACTGGCCACACATTGGGATATGGATCAAAGTGTTATTTAAGAATGCTAGTGCAATTATGAATATAGTTAGCCTTTGGTTATAGAATGAGAATGAATATTAGTTGGGAATCATTGTAGCTATGGTTTGCCTTCAAAGAGATGGGATCAAAGTCTGCATGCTAGTGTTGTTTTGTGTACTAATCTATAGTGATAATTGGAGAGTATGTAATTATGTGCTACATTAAGTAGAATGAGGGTTTATGATGTAACATAATTATTTGTTAATATGCTGAAACTACCACATCTATGATTGGCTAATGTATAGACTATATAATCCTTGTATTGCCAATATCATTATTAAGTGTGCTTGCTAGGGTCACATTAGTTAGCTGTATAATTGATGTCATGTATGTCGACACTCTTATAGTTGAGAAAGAGTGCCAGTAAGAGTTTGTATGTTACCATGTACTTGTGCCATGTGAAGGAGAGAATGTAGTGTGTGTTACTCCCTTGTACTATCATAAGAGTTACTACAAATTTGTATGGATGAGTACGTGCGCATGATTGATGGTTGATTGACATGATTTTGAGCATGTTGGTATTGGAGAAAGGATTGTTGAGCAAAGTGATGTATATGAGATTTCTTGTTAGAGATGTATTGGGCCATAGTTCGCTGCTATTGTTGATGGGGTTGGACAATGTGCATATGTTGTTGAAGGATTGATAGTGAGAATTTATACTACATAGGGGTTGATCTTAAATATGAGCTAAGTAAGGTTTATGTCACAAAAATTAGACTAGTCACTGACTATTATTGAAATATTTTGCATGTTACTGCTAGGGTTCGACATAGGTATATGGTTTATGTGTTGAGGTTGGCAGATTTTCTCATGTGGGGAATGTATATGGAGAGATAATGATGCCAAGCGAGAGCTGATGTTGTTGATGTGTTGACAGTGCTGGATCCACCAACATTAAGGGGATCACCATGGTATGAATTCCAAACTAGACCTCACACCGTTTGGTGTGGGAGTCCCATCCGGTACGATGGCCCAGTGGCCATTATCTTAAGGATTTGCCTCAACTCTTGCTTGTCAACACAAGAGAGTGGTCTGCTTTGTCTTCGAGAAGTGAGGTTCGTGTGCCTGGTGAGTTTAAGTGTCACTTGTGTCAATGGTTCTTTCATCGTAGAGGGAGAGGGTGGGAGTGAGTCCCAAGTTAGTTGGGAGAAGTCCCAACTCTGCCAAGAACACACAACATAGCAGGACATGCACAACTTCTGGCGAAACAGTCCACATGGATGTGGCAGTCATAACACAAAAGGGAAGATAACACATATAACACTCAACGGATTAGTCCGCACGAGTACAACAATTGTTATAGCAAGTTCTATGTGAAAGGTCTCTCTGATGTCCGAGAGAGTAGTCTACATGGGCGAGACAACATTAAAAACATATACAACACATTTCCATTAATAGATTATGTATTACAACAAGTGAAATAGTTCAAATGTAGAACATAGGTTAAAGCAACATGCATCACAAGTGTTAAAGATTAGTCTTACAACAGTTACAATACATGTGTGAAAATGTGATGGCCTATTAGCAGGATTTTGAATTAAGCGAAAGTTCCAAGACACATCATTACACCAACATCACTAACCCCGTGTGAGGGGCATTGGAACCACTACTTACTCCTGAAAGGAAAGATTACAAACTCTCTTGTCTATGTGGGAGGAGCTGAGGTGAAAAGTCCTCTCATGTACAAATAAGGGGGTATTTATAGCCAAGGGTGAAACTGACCCTTGTGGTTGTTCGACTACCCTCATGACTGTTTGACTTCCATGAATTTTTGACTTTACATGACTCTTTGTACAACAAGTGGGTCTCTTGTACTTCCACATTACATTACATTGATTGACAACATAGCCCATAGTAGAGATGTGGGTGACATGACTCATGACATGACTCGACATGACAATGCTAGTACATTCATGCTGCTATTGGAGTGCAAGTCGAGCTGTAGTGCTGCTGGGTGATGGATGTCTTCAAGTGTATCAAAGCTTCACCTTTGCATGTCAAGGTGTGTGGAGTCTTCTATGGTTGTTGGTTCGATTGATGTTTCTTTGACACATTTCTCCTTGCTTTTATGTTAGAAGGCTTGACAGGCTCATCTGTTCGCAAAAGGTGCATGTTCATCCGTTCGTTCATTTGTCAGCACATCTTACATATTCGCTCGTCCGTCCTTCCGCGAACACATCTTTGCATGATCATCCATTCAAGAGAACATCTATTTGCATGCATCATTCTTTTGTCTATTGGTGAACCTATCCTTCTGCATGTGCTCCCTTCGTTCATCCCATTCGTTGTTGTACCATGTTTTTCGGTGTACTTATACCTACAGTCACTCATGACTAGACGACATCAAATCCACAAGCCTCCTATTCTACCATGACACATGATCATTTCCGATGCAGGTGACCAGGAGAGGAAGCAAGGTTGCGAGGCAGGATGATGGCTCTGGGAACTGCTGATGAAAATTGCACAAGAGTCACTAGGTGATGAACATGGTAGTCCAAGTCGACAATGATTGTTCGTGAAGTCTAGCTCGGCTAGAAGGAAAAACTGCGCAAATTTTGGGAGGGACAATCTGGGCTTTAGGAAGGAAAGGCAGACAAAATCTGCGCATTTTCTAGAACGAGCAGGCAGCGGGGGATTGATAGCAAAATTTGTGGAATTTTCTTGGGGAACAGGCTGGGCTGCATGGAGGCTTAGCAAGCAGAAATTGTGCAGTTTTTGGAGGAACTGGCTGGGAGCTTGGCAGCCAAACTGTGCAATTCCTGAAGGGAACTGGTAGTGAGTTGTTGGGTCACTGGCAGTAGAAACTGCGCAATTTCCAAGCTTAACTGGCAGTCAGCTGCCGGGAGCTTGGCAGGAGAAACTGCACAATTTCTGGAGGGAGCTGTTAGTCTGCTGCTGGGAGCTACTAACGAGAGAAACTACACTAAGGTTGGGAAGCCGACTTGCTGATAATCTCTACGGAATTTTTGAGTTGAGCGGACTGCTGGGAAGCAGAATGCTTGCTCGTGAAAACTACGCAATTTTCTGGATGAGCAGTTGATCGACTGTTAGGAGGAATGACTGGGAAAACTATGCAATTTTCTAAGGGAGACAGTGATGGGCACTGGGTGTTTGTCCGCCCTGTCTACGCAATTTCCTTAGTTAGCAAAGCGGACAAGGTCAACAGCCTCTATGTAATATTTGAGGGGAGTCAGTCCCTGGGTGGCTGCCGGGTCCAACTCTCCAGGTGGCCAACATGAAGGTTGATTGAATTGCTTGAGGACAGCACAACTTGAAAAGACTTTCTTAGTGCTTTTGCGCTGTTCTAGGTGACAGTTGATCAAGTTGATGGCTGGGTGATGGTCTGGCTGTCAGAGGGAATTCCGATTGTCCGAACTTTAGCAAAATGACTAAGTGTGTGAACGAGTGAAAGATGCAAATGTGACCTTATAAACACACACCAACATGACTTGACGATGAGATGACTCAAACCAACCCGACACACATGTTCAACTTGATTGACCGACGGTGCAAGTGACAAGCATGACACTCATTATTGATCGTTAATCGAATGCGATGACACTTGTGTGACAGTGGATTTGACTTTGTGTGTGAGTGTGATAGATGCTTTCATAGTGAACACAACAAATACACACGAAGCGAGGACTTTGGGCATAACCAAAACATGGTCGTAAGCATGACTTTGACATAAACATGCAAGAATTTGTGAAATGAACAAGCAAGGTGAATGCTAAGACTCACATGAGTTCATGGAGTGAACCCAAGTGTGTCCAGTCATCAAGTGAAACTCTCAAGGGAGGCTCCGAAATTAGGTGCAGACCAAAATTTTGGAGGGTGGTTGTAGCCGCTACAACATCTGGTGACACACTTGTAGAACTCTAGCTTCTATGTTTTGGCTCATTCCTAGCACAGGGCCTTGGTCTTTCAGGGAGTATTGAATTTTTTTGTGGGTTACTTCGGCTTCCCCACTTACCCATGGACATACATGGTTCACCTTTTTCCAACTCAGTCAAACACAATCAAAATTTCAGCTTGATCACAGTGTTTCGAATCTAGGAAGGGTAGTTTAGCTCGTGAGTTGAATATTTTCAGAGTATAGGTTTTCATCTTTGGTGTTGCTCCGCTGCCAGCAGGTCTGGAAAGTACCTTGGCAGAGTCACACAGGAACAGACACATTTATCCACTTCTAGTGAGCCTGGTCAGTACCCCGATGGAGTTGCATGCTTCACCTCTCCACGAAGGAAGCCTTTCTCTTCGTTTGCCTTTGTATTTTTTAAAGAGGACTTTGCATCGACACTTATTTATTTTTTGGGGCGGAAGAGGGATCTCGACTTATTGATAGCAGAAGAGGTTGTTCCTTTAGAGAATCATGTAATACCTCTGACACAGGTTTGCTCATTTATATTTTCCCCTTCTCTGTTTCTACTTGTTGGATGAGCTTAAACACACAGAGCAGAAGGCTGAGTGTAGGCATGGGGCTTCCTAGTGTGGACACAAGTTCATGGTTCGACCAAAACTTCCCTCACAAATGGTTTGTATTTTCCATCGAGACTTCATTGGCCGAAGGTTATAACCAAGCACAGAGAAGACAAACACAAGACTGGCCAAGTGCTGCAGCGTCACAAGTTTCTTCAAATCTCAGCCACATACTCTATTCAAAATCCAGAACACAGTAGTTTGCAACACTTATTTCCGGAAATGAAAAATAGTAAGGTATTAAGAAACTAAAACAAATGAAAACAAAAATAGTAAGTGAAGAAACCAAATCGAAAATAGAAGCAGAAGTAAAAGCGATAGCAAAGCGAGTAAGCAAACAGACAAGCAAGCAAACAAACAAACATGCAAAGCAAGAAAGAAAACAAGCATGCAAGCAAGAAAACTGAAAGCAAACACTACTCCATCTCCTAAGCTAACGGTGCATGGGCTTGATCAAATGAAGTGATATTTCCAATGCAGAAATCAGTGCATTGGTTGACCCATGTTGGTGAAGCCTTGGTCCGCGAGCAACCTAGTTGTGCGAACCAGCAAATGTGAAAGATACAACAATGAAAATAGGCACACTCCAAGCTTACAAGTGTCAACAAAACAAAAGTGAGTGAAAGCACATGACATGTGCTCTGTAGACTTGCCATGGTTTTGTGCTACACTATGTGTAGATGTTGAGTGTAAGCATTCCCTTGACCATGATATGCAAGCAAACTAGAGAAAGGTAGACCACTTATGTTGCGCAAGTGTGCTTGGTGTGTAAGATTCCTCCAATGCATGAGTGATGGGATCATGTAGTTCGAGTGAAGGAAGTAAAATCTAAGTGTTAGATTGATATTCAGTGCATACAGATGAGTGATGAGGAGCCTTGAGTGTTTGAATAATTTCCTTATCATAAGTGAAACCAACCTCAAGACAGCAAGGGCCTGACATAACCATCAGCTCAGGCTGAAGTGCCTCAACAGTCTATGGGGTTTCGACTTTGTTGACAGATGGATCTTCATAGCCCAGTGGATTAGATGGATTAACAACGAGTGAATCAACATCATGATCGGATGATGAGGTGAAGAGATCACAACAACCAAGATCAGAAAATTCAGGATGTTGGTCGACATCCTCATGGTTTGATGAATCACATATAGGGGTAGATGAGAAGGAAGGATGTTCACCCTCTGCATTTCCAGAAAGAGTAGGTGAGAGATCAAGTGTATTTTCAATGAATGATTTGTCCTTTCTATTGTTTGATGATGGGTTGACATGCGGTGTGTCTTGCAAAAGATCAACAATGGGTGCATTTGTGGACGAAGATACACATGAAAAATCAGGGATGGCAGGATCAACAAGGATGCCAGGAAAAACCGTAGGAGGTACGAACAAACATGGATGGTCCCCTGCTGCCGGTGGATGTTCAATCTCCCCATCATGATCTTTGTGAATGCTAGCACATGTTGGTTGTGCAACACCAACTCCGTCGATATTTCAGTCCTTATTCAAAACAAGTGTAGAGTATGGAATGGAAGAACACAAGGCAGTGTCATCTGGAGGATGATCAAAATATGAAGACGGAGGTTGAGGTACAAAATACATTTCATGAGGTATGGGACTCAAAACCAAGTTTGCGCGAAAATTAGAAGGAGCGATTTTGGGAGGACGTGACAGTTCAACAAATTTGTGTTCATGCTCTCCCAAATCATTCTGCGATGGTGGAGCTATTTGATGGGAGGACGATAGACAGTCACCTATGGCAGTGACTGAGTCTATTTGTGATTGCGTTGCTCCATCACTAAAGAATGCTAAGTGGGGTTTGAACTTGAAATTCTTCTTGGGATGAGAAGATTTCTTAAGGCATTACTTGAATCAGTCCGAAAGAAAGAAAAATTTCATCTGGCTCTTCGAAGCTTGAAACTGCTAATCATGGAAGCGCTGCCAAAAATCCATAAGTGATTCATGTGGATCCTTCCGTTTTTGTTGCAGTTTTTGGTCAATATGTTCTGGATCAAAATGATAGAAAGTGCCTTCAATGAGATCACATAAGTGCTCAAGTGAGTGCATGCTGACATCCGGTAGGCTGCACAACCATCGATGTGAAGATTCGCGAAGTGTATGCAAGTAGCAAGATGGCCTGTTCGTCAGAAGATCCATATTCATCATGAAGCATGGAAAGAAAGTCATGTAAGAACTTAGGCCAGGCCACTTTTCCTTCACCATCATACGTGTAAGTGGAAAAGTGATCGAAAAAATCCCTCGTGATGGTGACATCTCCGTGATTCGAAAAAAATCGCGGAGGGAGAATAGTGCAAGAATCCATGATAGATATGAAAAGGATCAAAACAGGATGAGAGGACACAAATTTTCATCTGGCCCTCCTTCTAGCACCAGAAATGTTGACTGTTCTGGATCCACAAACATTCAGGGATCACCCCGGTATGAAGTCCCAACTAGAGCTCACACCTTTTGGGGTGGAAGCCCCATCTGGTACAATGGCCCAGTTGCCATTATCTTAAGGATTTGCCTCAACTCTTGCTTGTCAGCACAGGAGAGTGATTTGCTTTGTCTTCGAGAAGTGAGTTTTGCGTGCCTGGTGAGTGTAAGTGTCACTTATGTCAATGGTTCTTTCACCGTAAAGGGAGAGGGTGGGAGTGAGTCCTAAGTCGGTTGGGAGAAGTCCCAACTTTGCTAGGAACACACAACACAATAGGATATGCGCAGCTCCCGACAGAACAGTCCACATGGATGTCGTAGTCACAACACACAAGGGAATATAACACGTATAACACTAAGGTAGTTAGTCTGCGTGAGTAAAATGGTTGTTATAGCAAGTTCTATGTGAAAGGTTTGTCTGATGCCTGGGAGAGTAGTCTACATGGGTGAGATAACATTAACAACATATACAACACATTTCCATTAATAGATTATGTATTACAACAAGTGAAATGGTTCAAATGTAGAACACATGTTAAAGAAACATGCATCACAAGTGTTAAAGATTAGCCTTACAATAGTTATAATAAATGTGTGAAAATGTGCTGGCATGTTAGTAGGCTTATGAATTAAGTGAAAATTCCAAGACACATTGTTACACCATACATCACTAACCCCGTGTGAGGGGTGTTGGAGCTACTACTTACTCCTGAAAGGAAAGATTACAAACTCTCTTGGATATGTGGGAGGAGATGAGGTGAAAAGTCATCTCATGTAAAAATAAGGTGGTATTTATAGCCAAGGGTGAAACTGACCCTTGTGGTTGTTCGACTGTCATCATGATTGTTTGACTTCTAGCTTTTCGACTTTACATGACTCTTTGTACAACAAGTGGTTCTCTTGACTTCCATGTTACATTACATTTATTGACAACATAGCCCATAGTAGAGATGTGGGTGACATGACTTGACATGACAGTGCTATTACATTCGTGCTGTTGTTGGAGTGCATGTTGAGTTGCAGTGCTGCTAGGTGATGGATGTTTTCATGGTGTATCATAGATTCATCTCTGCATGGAAGGGTGTGCAAAGTCTTCGATGGTTGTTGGTTAGCTTGATTTTTCTTTGAAACATTTCCCCTTTCTTGTATGTTGGAAGGCTTGACAGGCTCATCTATTCGCGAAAGGTGCATGTTCGCCGTTCGTCCATCCATGAGCACATCTTGCATGTTCGCTCATCCATCTGTCCGCACACACATCTTTGCATGATCATCCATTCACGAGCACATCTCTTCGCATGCATCGTTCTTTAGTTTGTTGGTGAAGTTGTCCTTTTGCATGTGCTCTCGTCATTCATCCCATTTGTCGTTGCGCCATGTTTTTTGGTGTACCTTTACCTGTAGTCACCCATGATGAGACGACATCAAATCCACAAACATCATAGTCTACCATGACACATGATCATTTCAGATGCAGTTGACCAGGAGAGGAAGCAAAGTTGCAAAGCAAGATGATGGCTCTGGGCACTGCTGATGAAAATTGCGCAAGAGTCACTGGGTGATGAAGATCGGTAGTCCAAATCGATAGTGACTGTTTGCGAAGTCTGGTTCAGCTGGAAGGAAAAATTGCGCAAATTTTGGGAGGGACAGTCCAAGCTGTAGGAAGGAAAAGTAGAAAGAATCTGAGCATTTTTCGAAATGAGCAGGAAACAGGGGCTTGACAACAAAATTTGTGTAATTTTCTTAGGGAATAGGCGGGCTGCATGGAGGATTAGTAGGAAGAAATTACGCAGTTTTTGGAGGAACTGGCCAGGAGTCTAGTAGCCAAAACTGCACAATTCCTTGAGGGAATTAGCAGTTGGCTGCTGGGTCACTGGTAACAAAAACTGCGTAATTTCCAAGGGGAACTAGCAGTCAACTGCCGGGAGCTTGGCAGCAGAAACTACACAATTCTTGGAGGGAAATGTCAGTCTACTATTGGGAGCTACTGGCGACAGAAACTGCACTAAGGCTGGGAGGCTAGTCTGTTGATCATCTTTGTGCAATTTTTGAGCTGAGTAGACCGCTAGGTTGTAGAAAGCCTGCTCATGAAAACTGTGCAATTTTCTAGTTGAGCAGCCGATCGATTGTCGGGAGGACTGACTGGGAAAACTGTGCAATTTTCTGAGGGAGCCAGGGACAGGCACTGGGTCTCTATCCGGCCTGTCTCCGTAGTTTCCTTAGTTAGTAGAGTAGGCAGGGTCAATAGCCTCTACGCAATTTTTGAGGGGAGTTAGTCCCTGGGTAGATGTTGGGTCCAACTCTCCGGGTGGCCAACATGAAGGTTGATTGAATTTCTTGCGGGCAACGCAACTTGAAAACACTTTCTTGATATTTCTGCATTGTTCTGGGAGACAGTCGATCAAGTCGATGACGGGGTGATGGTTTGACTATCAAAGGGAATTCTGGTTGTCAGAACTTAAAAAAAATGACTAAGTGTGTGAACAAGTGAAAGATGCAAACATGATCTTAGAAATACACACCAACTTGACTTGACAAAGAGACGACTCAAACCAACCCGACACACATGTTCAACATGACTGACCGACAGTGCAAGCGATAAGCGCGGCATTTTGATTGATCGTTTATCGACTGTGACGATGTTTGCGCGACAGTGGATGTGACTCCATGTGTGAGTGCCACATATGCTTTCATAGCGAACACAACAAGTACACACAAAGCGAGGACTTTGGGCATAACGAGAACATGGTCACAAACATGACTTTGACATAAACATGCTAGACTTGGTGAAATGAACAAGCAAGGTGAATGCTAAGACTCACATGAGTTCATGGAGTGAACCCAAGTGTGTGCAGTCATCAAGTGAAACTCTCAAGGGAGGCTCCGAAATTGGGTGCAGGCCAAAATTTTGGAGGGTGGTTGTAGCTGCTATAACATGATGCTACCAGAGGATTGACAATAAGAGGATTTATTTTGGAGTGAGATTATGAAGCCACTTCAGAAGCTTCTAGAGAGAGAAATTTTGAAATTAATTATTTTTATTTTTACTCATTGGAAACTATCATCACACTTTTTGTAAAACCAACATGTGACGACTAGTGCAGGTCAAATGTATGCAGACTGCGCCATCACATGTTGTTTCGAAGGCAAGTGTGCTGATAATTTTTTTTAGGTTTTTTAGCCAATGTAATCCTAGATTCTTGTAACTTCTGGAAACATAATGATTTTGGCTTTATAGGGGATGATTGCAAAGTGTCAATGGACGATGATAAATATGGGTTTATGGCCATTTGTTTGGATGTGACAAAATGACTCGTAATATATTTCCCCCTAAAGTACAAAGTTAGAAGAAATGGATGAGGACTGAAGTGCTTTACCATATGAAAAGTCCAGATCAAGAATTGACTAGTTGAGATAATCAATTGACTATTACAATACATTATCATCATGATATCATTGCTGAGGGAGGCATATCCATACTCAATGCATAAGCTATTTTACATGTAGAATGATCAAAGTCACATCCATTGATGACATATTATGGATCCATGCTTGGATGAATTTCTGTATGACCATAGCCATCATACTTTGTAGATATTGAATGAATCTTGAAATCACAACCCAGATGGATGAAAATAGATTGGGGTCTTCTACCTCATCACTCAATAATATGAGTCTAACCATGTGAATGGCTGTGCTAGAGTTGAACATGGTAGACACCGCCTGATTACCAACTAATGATAAAAATTGTTAACAGATGCGAGAGGAACCATCGATAATGATAATGTCCCTCAAGGTACTAAGTGAAATCTATGAGGTGTGAATAAATGAGTTGAAGTCAAACACCATAGAGAATCTCTTGGTCGAAGGGTAGTGATAAGAACCTATCGCTGAAAGTGAGGAAAATTTCCATTGAGGTATGCAAGTTCCAAGGCATTGAAAGGGGTTCCTATGTCAAATTCCTAGGTAGTGTGTTGATTTCGATAGGAAGTTACCCGTTGTAGGAGGGATTTAATATAGCCCCATCAACGACACAAAACAAGTATCAAGATTTGAGATAGAATGTGATGATTTAGAGATGGTTCAAGGGTGATAGACATGAAATAAGACTTAAGGAATTGTAGAACGTGTCAACTGAGGGTGGACTTCTCTTGAACATATCAGTAAAATTTTTATGGAGTTGGTAGGATTGATTCAAAGACCCATCATGAAGGATTTCAATAAGGTGTGATCAATAGAGAGAAAAGTAGATTTACTAACCCAAAACAATCATGGAGGTGAAAGAGAGTCATGTTCAAGAGTGACTCGTTACCATAAACATGTTTTTATGTATTATTTCCCCAATTTCTCTACCATTTCTGGTAAGTACCTCTTTATTTTTTAATAAGATTTAGGAGGATAACATATGCTTGATATGTAACTTCATCCTTCAGATGAATCCTTCTGAGTATTCTTAATGAACCCTGAGAAGGAGTGGTTCGTTCCCATCATGCTTGACAAGTTCTATGCTATTTATATTTTTACGAGTCTAGCGAAGGTGTAACTCGACTTCTTTTTCATATTTAGAGAGTTTGAAAAAGAGGCGAAAAATAAAATCCAAGAGGTTCCTTTTCATAAATTTAGCCTCTTGGGACCGAAAAGGTGTAAAATAATACCCAGGAGAACCTTTTAGTCATGCTTGACTAAAGTATTACTTTTTTGTATATAGTCAACCCAGTCCGTAAAACGGGTAAACTTATACTGGGCAGACATCCTTTCATTTACTTTAACGAGCTTGAAAGAGACAAGTGCTTGGTAGTCTTTTCATATTATGGGAATTTGAAAATAGCTTAAAGAGGATTCCACCTGGAGGAATGGGTTGTATAAAGGGGAGAAACTAGTTCCGGTCATGATGGAACTTTTCAAAACATATATAGGTCAAGAGGTAGGCCAATAAGACCACTCATCATAGTGTTTCCTTAGGAAAGGGTAAAAACACCAAATGAAAGTGAATAATTGACCGAGTGAATGGTGATGATGGAATGAGAAAAAACAAGGCTCATCTTGCAGAAACAGGCTAATAAAAGGTGGCAATCATGAGGGATAAGGTGTGGAATCCTTCTAGGTTAAAGACAAAAATATGACAAAGAAGAGGACAAAGGCTCATATTCTAGGTCATGGCAGGTTAGAAAGAGGGATTCTGAAAATATAATAAAAATGGATCCATGGACACCAAGACTAAGCTAAGAATAGGTTTCATTTTTACACAAGATTGAAATAGAGAAAATATATGGTTGAGAGTTGTTTCATTTTTGCACAGGCTTGAAACAAAGAAAAATTGTGCTTGAGAAAGATAAATTTCCCCCAACATAAGGGTAGAGGCATGCCCTCCCCAGATTCATTTCATTCACCAGTTATTCTCATGGAATCATATAGAATGATGGTTACTAATAGAAATTTTTTCAATAGAAAGGAAGGAAGAGGATCACGTGATATGATGAAATGAAGGTGTCATAGAAAGAGAACTACGTTCATAGGTTTGTTTCATTTTTATTTGAGCTTGAAATATAAAAGAAACTATGCTCATGATTACCCGTGTAATTTTTTATTTATCTTGACATAGTAGAAGAACTGTGCTCAAGTGACCCGTTTCATTTTTTAATGAGATTTACACAGTAAAAGAACTATGCTCATGGGACCTTGTTTCATTTTTTAACGAACTTGACACAAGAAAAGGAACTCTTCTCATGAGAAACTTATTCATGACTCCAAGGAGGCCATGGCTTCCAAGAGGTTCTCATCAGATGGGAAAACAATGCTCTAGAAGAGATACATATCAAAGGATCTAATGGAAAGACTAGGCTCCAATGCTCCCAATAAATGATTCACCATATCAACTACTAGATCCAAATTAAAAGAAGTTGAGAAAATAGTGAAAGGCTTTTCTTCATTGGTTGGTGCGAGCATGGGATAGGTTTCCACATAATTGACCAATGGTGGGTGAGATACCACTTTCATATTAAGAAATTTTAGGGAAGTTGGATGATTGGAAGTCAAATCAAGACCAATGAATGAAAGATGATCAATAGTAAAAAATTTCCATCACGCGAGAAAGACATCACTCAAAAGAGTGTGGACATGACAATTTTCATAGCATAAATGTAGTCTCGTCTTAGGAACAATTTAAAATCCAAGGGTCCTTGGACTACCATACCATCAACACATACAATGTTTTCTTCTAAGGTAATAAGAAGTTGAGGAAGGTTCCCTAAAGGTTCACTGATTCTTCTGTTAAAATCTAATAGATTCTGGGTAACATACACAACCTGAGGGGAACCCAAATCTTGCCAAGAAGTCGACAATAGAATGCTAACTAAAGTTCCCTTATCTATAAAAATGTGATACATGTTCTTATCACAAGTATTCACCATGATTTGGAAGGGAATCTAAGAAGGTAGATGATGTTTTGTTAATTGATTCCAATCAAAACAAATGACCTCATTACTTGGAGGGGATTCTATGAGAATGGGAGAAATGTCTCCTTATTTGATTGGATATGAAGAAATAATAAGAACTTGAGTGGTATGAACCTCACTCTCTACGGAAAAGTGCAATTGAATGAATGTGGAATTGAGTCAACCAATTTCTTAACCAATGTTTGGTTAAAAATAGACTCATGGGATTCATGTTCAGAGAGAGTGGGATTGATTGAAGATGGATACAGATCAATCACTTCATCAGGTAGTGGAGGCTTAGGGGAAATATTTCGATAGATAGTTGGAAGTTGATGCTGAGAAGCAGTAAGTCTTTCCAACACTTTGGATGCTTCATCCATATAAGGGAAAAGGTGAATTTGATGATTCCCTTTACATAACTGTTGGGATGGGGTCCCTTGGGTTAGTTTTGGGGTTAAGATAACCCAAGTTTTGGTACAAATTTTGTAAATAATGTAAATTCTCCACGGTTTGTGGATGCGAAGGACATAGATGAATAGGAGTCAAATGGGTTTAGCCCCTTGTTTTTGGTAAAGTTTGAGCCAATTTTGAGATTCATCCATGGTTTGCAAACCATGGAATTGTATGAAAAAGGTTATAAATAGGTGTGTCTTAGAGAGTCTAAGGCATGATATGATAGGAAAGGGATGAATAGGTGATAGTGAGAAGAAGTGGGTAAGATAGAATAAAGGATCTACAGTTGAGTGCACAAAGGCCTAGGTAGATTACGCAATTGAGTGCACGGACCCATGCAGCTATTTGCGTAGGGCAGTTTTGAGTCTATGACCTTGAATTGAAGAACAATAGAGACAGTTTCTGAAGAGTTCCTGCGTATTTCTTCTTATCCCTCTTTCTATTAATGTTATATGCTATCGATGAATGATGTGTTTTAAGGAATATTGATTGAATGTTACGCAATTGCATTGAATAAGTGTTAACGATGTATGCAATGCATGTATAAGTACTTTCACAAAGACTCTGATGAATTCTATGATGTTTATTAATAACTTAAGTAAATCTGCGTGAACCCTAATTTAGGACCACTCTCTGATGTGCGTAAATAGACACATTCATTGTTAAGGTCCACAAGGGCTAGTCATAGACCTTCGCGAAGTTTTGAAGGCTATTTGATAGAGTTGCAACAATGAGCGCTAAGAGTGTATCGATCTGCACAGAGGTAGATCTGAGGCACTGGAAGACATCACACTAGTCTATGGATGCAAAAACTTGGTTCTTGCACCCCCCCCATACTACTTTGGGTGAGACTACGACTTGTGCTATGCAGGATGTTGCCGAAAGGGCCAGTAGTGTAGGGTTTTGTTGGTTGGCACAACTAACTTTGAACCTGGGTCAGGACCCCGTAATCCAACAAATGGTTTCATTTCCGAGACCAGGATCTGCTTGAAAGAGATGTGTTATGTCACATCATTGGAATCCGACCAAGAAATAAATTTAAAAGTGGTCGGATCAGAAGATTCACGAGTTCGTGGTGCAAGAAAGCAGGAATCCATGCTTATCAAAGGAAGAGTGGTTGAATAGGTATCTGTATACAGAGATACACAGGATCTTCTTCTGCACTTTTCCCATTGAACTGTATGAGTGGTTAGCTAAATTAACAGACAGTCAAGGAAGCTGAAATCTCAATAGTACTATAGTGTGGATTCTCGAATTAGTGTGACAGCTAGAAACCTCTAAAAACGAGATCGCTTAGGCTGTTGATCATTAGATCGATTGAATTCTGGGAGGATTTGTTATGGAATTTATAGTTGATACCTCAATCAGCTATAGCAAAGTAGAGCGACGATTTTTCAAAGGGCTGCAAGGTAAGTATCTAAGATAATTGAAATCTTGGATTAAAATTCTGTTATGTGAAAAATGGGTGATGCCTTTACCTTGATGTTCAGAGCTACGTGAAGCGGATGATTCTTTAGAAATCATGAAGGATAAGGACCAGGTTATAGTTCATCGATTGGAACTCCTCCAAGTGACGAGGAAGGGGTGGAATAGACTCTGTCGCGATGTGCTTTTCAACTAATCACTCAGGGGATTTCTCGAGTAAATCATCCGTCCACTCCACCTCCGCCTCCCCCTCCACCGCATACACCTTCGCCCACACCTCTACCTCCACCACCACCATCCAACATGGTGAACGCAATGAAGCTGCCGATTTTCAAGGGCATAGGGAGTGAAGATACAAATCAGTTTTGGTTTGTTACAAATTCTATATGGACAATGCAACAGATTACTAATGAAAATATAAAGAAGGCATAGTTGGTTACCACTCTACAGGATCGTGCACTAACTTGGTATATTAAGTATTGTTCCAATAATCCTCTTGCATCACTAGCAGAGACTAGGGAGGCTTTAAACAAGGAGTTTAGTAAGTCCAAGTTTGATTCACATTCAGTGATTGGATTCAAAGAAATCATGATGAGGGTCGATGAGACACCTTGGGAATTTGATCAAGGGTTGAAGTGTCAGATTCAAGAAGCTAACATGTAGCTCACAGATAGTCAACATCACGAAAGGTTTATAGCTTTGCTTCTGCCCCACCTGATAATTACTCTGTCACAACAGAATATAGGAACGCAGGCAAAAGCCTTGCAAATCGTGATGAGGTTGCATGCATCACCTATTTAGGGTTCCACCTTGTGGGTACAACAGATCCACTCTCAGTTATAGAGCCTAAACCTAGAATTACAGAGTTTGAAGAAAGACAAGGAGACTAAACCGAAAGTGCGCGTGGAAGTCTGGTGTTTGAAGTGCAAAGGCCAAGGGAACAATAAAGACCACTGTCCTGTGTACGTGAATTATATTATAAGAGGGGGACCAATTCCCCTAAAGCTAGAAGCCCCAGCGGGGTCGAGCGTGGGGGCTATGGTGTGGTGTGATATTTGTCAAGTTATTGGACAACATACGATGGATAGTTTCCATTTACTTCAAAAGTTTGTCCAGACACATCAACATTTGTTTGGTAACATCTACAAATTTGTGGTCCATGATGAGCGCCACTCTCGAAGCTATGAGTGGATGATGGAAAGAACACCTACATATGGGATGCAAGTAGAAACTCGGCCTCTAGATTAGGGTGCCGGAGGGGCGTGCGGAGGTTATCAGGGACGAGGAGGAGGAGGACCTGGTAGAGGGCAGGGTCAGATTATATGTTACAACTGTGGATAACCAGGGCACTATGCACGATAATGTCAGACTCTGACACACTCCTCATGTCAATACTACATCCATTTTGACCATACTATAGAAGATTGCCAGGTGCTAATAGCTAAAATGGAAGAGAAGAAAGCGCAACCTCAATAGCCTATGGTGAACTCATAGATGATGAGAGCAGAGCTCTGTGAGGATGATCAAAGCGTGAATATAGTGATGAGAAGTGGAAAATCCTAGTTTTGGGGTCCAAGGGAAAATCTTTGTGTATATGTGTTATGCTCTCGCATTGTTTATTTCCTGTGTTTTAGAATTCGTATGTAGATAATTTCTGTATGGGGTTAAAACCTACATTTGGTATCAGAGTTGTTTTGGCTTCAAGGGAACGCCTTTGTTGCTGAGGGGTTTCGCTCGGGCCTATGGTAGACCCCGTTTAGTGGGAGATTTGTGGGATCGATTCCAGTGGTGAAAGAAGATGGCAAGCAATGGAAAGATAGAGATCGGGAAATTTAATGGCCAGATTTTGAGTTGTTGAAACTCAACATGGAGGATTTGTTGGTGGATAAATATCAGTGGATCATGGTAGATCTGGGTACTAAACCAATGGGAGTGTTCGATGAAGAATGGAAGAAATTGGATCGGAAGGAAAAGAGCACAATACGATTGTGTGTCTCAGATTCATTATTGCTGAATGTATCAGGGGAAGCTACGACTAAGGCTTTGTGGGACAAGATAGGGACTTTGTACCAATATAAGTCTCTGGTGAATAAATTGTTCCTACAAAAAAAGCTATACAACTTGAGGATGAAAGATGGAGACTCAGTGACAGAGCATTTGAACGCATCTAATATTGTGGTAAGTTAATTATTATCTGTTGATATTAAAATTTCAGATGAAGATAAGTGCATCAGTTTGTTGTGTTCTCTACTAGATTCGTGGGATAGGTTGGTTATTGCAATAGGTAGTAATGCAACTGCCTTGCAGTTTGATGAAATAGTCTCATCCTTGTTGACGGAAGAGATGAGATGGAAAAATATGGAGAGCTAGAATGGTGATGCCTTGTCTGTACGAGGACGGTCCCAGAATAGAAACAAAAATTAGTCATCGAGTGGGAGATCTAAATCTCCAGGAAAACTTGTAAAGATGGTGTGCTGGAAATGCAAAAAGGAAGGGCACAACAAAAGGGACTGTAAATCTAAAGCTCTTGAAAAAGGAAAGGGATCTGATGATGCTTCTTCTGCAGAGGTGAAAACCACCTCAAATGAAGGTGGGGATGTGTACTTGGCTTCTTCAAGTACTCATGTAGATCATGAGGCATGGTTGATTGACACAGGTGCATCCTTTCACTTCACTCCCCATAGAGATTGGTTCTGCAAGTATGATAAATACGATGGTGGTGATGTCTTCTTAGGGGATGATAGGAAGGCTAGAATCGTTGGTTGTGGAAAAGTAAAGTTGAAGTGCAAGTTGGAAGGGTTATAAGACTTCCAGGTGTTCTGCATATTCCTACATTAGCCAGAAATCTGATTTCTGTAAGAAATCTGGATGATGTAGGTGTAAAAATAGTGTTTGAGAAGGATACTTGCAAGATGGTTCGAGGAGCACTGGTATTGATGCGGGGAGTTCGGACTGGAACTCTGTACAAGCTGCAAGGTAGCACTATTGTTGATGGGTGCAATAGTTTTGTGGTTCTTGAAAGTGGAGTAGAAAATCTAGTGGTCTCTGGAGAGAAGACCATGATGTGGCATCAAAGGCTTGGACATATTGGAGAGAAGGGCCTTCGAATACTTCATGGTAAAGGTATGGTAGAAGATATGAGTAATAGCTCTCTGGATTTTGATTTCTGTGAAATTGTGTATATGGCAAGCAAAATCGGGTGAGTTTCCCCTCTGGTGGTAAGAGGGAGAAACAGATATTAGAGCTTGTGCACAGTGATGTGTTTGGACCTGTGAAAGTTCCATCACTGGTTAAGTCTGTGTACTATGTATCATTTATAGATGACTTCTCAAGGAATACATGGATATATTTCCTTAAGAAGAAATCTGAAGTCTTTGATAGGTTTAAAGAATTTAAGGCTCTGGTGGAAAACTAGATAGAGAATAAGATAAAGGTGCTGAGGACAGATAACGGTGGAGAGCTTTGTAGTAAGGAATTTGAAGAATTCTGTAAGAAGTGTGGTATAGCACAACAGAAGACTACTCCATATACACCTCAGAAAAATGGAGTTGCAGAAAGAATGATCAAGATGTTGATGGAAAGGGCAAGAAGCATGCTCAGTGGTGCTGGGTTAGGACAAGAATTTTGGGTAGAGGAAGTGGAGACAGCATGTTACCTGGTCAACAGATCACCTTCATTAGCGTTGGAGGATAAGACTCGAAAAAAGGTGTGGATTGGTAAGAAACACTCTCTTTCACATATGAGGGTATTTGGATGTGATGCATATGTACATGTTCCAAAGGAGAAACAAACCAAGTTGGATAGTAAATTTGAAAAGTGCATCTTTATTGGGTATAAGGATGGTTTAAAGGGTTATAAGCTTTGGAACCTAATAATAAGGAAGGTTGTGTACAACCGAGATGTGGTGTTCAGAGAGGTGAAATATGTTATTAAACATGAAGTCCAACCAAAGGAAATTAAGAAGATAGAGTTTGAGCTAAAGGAGGAAGAATTAGACTCTACAGAAGAGGAGGAATCAGAAGATGAAGAGCCACAAATTCCAAGTGTAAGAAGATCAGTTCGAGAAAGAAGGCACCCAAAAAGGTATATTCCATCTACTTTCTGTTCAAATTTTTCTTTATCTATTACTAATGATGATCCCAAAACTGTGAAGGAAGCAATAGCTTCAGAGGATGGAAAAATCTAGAAAGAGGCCATGGTTGTTGAAATGGCATCTTTGCACAAAAATGAGGCTCGAGATCTGGTGGAGTTGCCAGCTGCAGGAAACCCATTGGAAGCAAATGGGTGTTCAAGAAGAAGACAAACACAGAAGGAAAGGTGGAGAAATATAAAGCTCAATTGGTAGCAAAAGGTTATTCCCAAGTGTCGGGAATTGAATTTGGTGATATTTTTTCTCTTGTTGCCAAGGTAACTTCTATTATATTACTTTTATCTGTTGTTGTCGCTTTTGATTTTGAGGTAGAACAGATGGATGTGAAGACAATATTTCTTAACAGGGATCTGGAAGATGAGATCTATATGAAGCAACTTGAAGGCTTTGCGGTGAAGGGTAAGAAAGAACTGGTATGCAAGTTAAAGAAGTCTTTGTATGGGTTAAAACAGTCACCAAGGATGTGGTATTAGAAATTTGATACATTTATA
>APFE031715805.1:53250-67716 GCA_000404065.3 Pinus taeda
GCTCATCCTTCAGATGAGTCCATCGAAGTATTTTTAACAAACCCTAAGAAGGAACGGTTTAGTCCCATTATGCTTAATGGGTCCTATAATATTTAGTTTTTATGAGTCCAGTAAAGGAGTAACTCGATGTCGTTTTCTTTTAAAGAGTTTGAAAAGGACACAAAAAGGAAACTTGTTCAATTCTTTTACCGTAAAATTTTAATGAGCTCGGAGAAAGTAAAGCTTGACATTTTTCAGTTTTAGAGAGTTAGAAGAAAAACATAACTAGACTCCATCAGGTTCTTTTTCGTAAGTTTTAGTCCCTCAAGTTTGAAAAAGGATAAAATAATACAAAATAGAACTCTAT
The DNA here is from genome assembly GCA_000404065.3 of Pinus taeda. Taxonomy (NCBI): domain Eukaryota; kingdom Viridiplantae; phylum Streptophyta; class Pinopsida; order Pinales; family Pinaceae; genus Pinus; species Pinus taeda. Next base: position 53,597 of record APFE031715805.1, read on the forward strand.
TGACCATGTTCGGTCAACGTATACCTTTTTCATAAATAGTCCTAACTCAGTCCATAAAAGGGGTAAACTTATACTAAGTGGATGGTTGTTCATTTACTTTTACGAGTTCGAACAAGAAAGTACTCTATAATCTTTTCATTTTGAAAGAGCCTAAAAAGGGCTTAAAAGAGGACTCCATGATTTTTGCTTTTCGTAATCTTTTAAGAGCATGAAAAGTGATAAAAGTATACTAAATAGTCAAAATGATTTATCCTCAACTTTTAACCTATCCTACACATTTAAACTCAATAAATCGTCATAACTACTTGAAAATATAATTTTCCCTCCCGAAAGGTTTTAAATATAAAAAATAATATTTTTTAGCTTCAAAAACACTATAAAAGTGAGAACATTAAATTATTTTCACCATTTGCATTTTTACCATTTCAGAGCAGAGACAAGATTTTTTACCACCAGACTTCCAGGACTGATTCCGAGCTAACCAGTGTATGAAATCGCGCACTGCTTCTTCCAAGTAGAAGATCTCTCCTTAACTTAGCTTTTCATTCGTTTAGAATTCCATTTTAAGCTTCCAGTTATTTTTTTGGGGAAAAATTGTGTTTAAAAATGCGCCTTTGGCCTTGTGTTGGTTTCTTTCAGTCAAGCCTGCACAGGCAGGTAAAATTTTCCATACGGAAAATCGTGGCCTAGGTGGATTTTTCCGAAAAAATCCACGTAGTTGTGCCCTATCTGCAAAACGGTGGTTGCATAGGCGGCAAGGGTTTATTTTTAAACAAGTTTTTGGCCTCAAAAAACATGATATGGCTTTAAAAAATGATTCTAATCCTTTTAAAATGATCATTTCAGGCTATTTGATTGTTCAAAATGGAGTGGAGGGAAAGAGAGCATGAAGCCAATGATTTGGAAGTTTTGACAGATCCAACTACCATGCAGGCTCTAAGAACTTGTGGCCTCCTGAAATAATGGCTCATTCTTGGGATGAAAGCTCAGGTAGATCTGATGACATGGATGGTAAGAACTTGGAGTTTCTACGAACAATTTTTTGTGATCGCATACCATCACGTTACCACTGACACCGATGACATATATTTCTTGACTAGGTTGTCTCATCAGGGAACCGACATTTCATTATTCAGATAGAGGACAGGAGGATATACTACTGATGGGTATCTATGACGCTTTTTCAGGGGTGCACCACCCAAGGATGGTAGAATTGATATTCATACCATCAAGCTCTTGCCGCTAAGGACCATTAATTTCATTGTTAGCAAGTTGTCTGGCAGCGCTGCCCTTCATTTAGCCACATGGGCACAGATGCAGACTGCCATGGAATGCTGGGAATACATGGTGTTCAACTGGTGTGAGGTAGTGGTGGTAAACATGAAGGGACAACTGGCCAAATGCAAGAATGGGAAATTGAAAAATTTTGGTTATGGCACCATTCTTGTTGCTTTTTCCCTAGAGAGGATTCCTCTTCTCCAGCCACAACAGATTCTAGTAGATGAGGGGGGACCTAGGGATCCATGCATGATGAGGTGGGTTGCATTGATGGCATGTCATGGAGGTGTTGGGTATGGAGCCTGGTTATCTTCTTTATTCAAAGGTATCGCCGCATTGGACCCAAGTTCGTAATGGGGTGGTAACGCTGCCCATTTTTGCATGCCGCCAGAGGGGGGGGGCAATGACGATTATTTAGAGTCCCCCCCCCTCCCCTGGTGGGGGATCGGGGGCAGTGCCACCAAAGCTAAAAATCTATGTAAAATTGCCTTGTAAAATGTTGTAATTTCGTAGTCAATTTGGGCCATTCATTAGGTGAAAATATGGCGGTAGAAGTTACGTTTAATTTAGGGTTATTGTCCTAGAAGGCAACCCCTTGCTATATATGAGGGAATTATATTTTGGCTATGTAGATGTGTATTCTGAGCGAGAAAGAGAGAGGAGATTGTGTGAGAGTGAAGAGTGAATTACACCAGATCTGTTGTAGGTTGTATCTCTTCATTTTGCTGGATAATATGAAAGGAAGGACTAGCTATTTCTCCATGGATGTAGCCCAAATTGGGTGAACCACGTATATGTGTGTCTCTTTTGTATTATGCGTTTTCTATGTTTATATTTATGCAATATTTTATGTGTTCCATTCTTCTGTAATATATAATTTTCTAATAGGAGGCGATGGACCAGTAGTGAGGAATACTCCAAACTTTTTGACTGGCCAGGCCAGCAAATTGTTCCGATTGAGGAATTTTCGTAAGCTAGGATAGATTACAAAGGTGATCTTGATATCCCACTTCTAGCTAGAACTCGGTGGGGTGATATAGGTGAGAATTTCTCATTTTGACATATTTCCAATTTTTAAAATTTTAAGTGTTTTTATCTTCAAAGGCTAATTATCCGAAATGCATGTGCAGACGTGGGCCCAAACTGACCAGCAGGGCTAAGGCGATTTGAAAAACGATGTGAGAAACCTATAGCAGTTGCGATAGCTAACCCAGAGGCAGAAGATATCTTAACAGAGATGGAACACAACCTTGGGAGATTGACTTCAAATATCCCAGAAACTGGGATGGATGATATTCCTCGCTCTTATCAGAGACATGTGGTTGAGATTCTAGGGCCACTTAGACGTTTACTGCGTCGAGTTGCTCGTGTTGTTGTTTTCTATCATGAACATCATCATGCTTAGCTGTTCTAGTTTCTATGACCACATTTTGATTTTTTTGGTGCCAAAATGTTCAGACAATAAAAGGCCACGAGGCCTAATGTCCTCGGATGACATATTTTGTAGACACACTTTTATACAAACTCTATTTTAATGAAAAAATACTACTTTTGCCTACTTTTTATCTTTGATCAATGTATGAATGAATATTGTTTTTAATTTACAAATATTGCAAATGTCTATTTAACACATGATTCGCCAATGCATCTGTCAATGTGTTTAAATATCTTAGAATGTGTTGATATTCAATATAATCAAATCGCCTTACTAAAATACGAACCCATAAAAACACTCTTAACATTGTTGGACTCCTTACTGTATAGACACCGTTTAAATGTAATACTATGAACTGTGAATCTAACCTAATGATCAAACACTAGATACAAAATGTGATGGCATCAGCTAGTAACTCAATGACTACATATATTCCGCTATGTTATTTGTTGTTTGATCGAGACATATTCCATGAATAGAGACTAGCTCATCACCGAGTGAATAGATAACCCAGGTTGCAGAGAATAAATTTCGGGTACTACGACTAGCGCCATTAGCAAAGCCAATGTAAGTCTGAGGGAACATCAACATTTGCAAATCAAGTGAAAAACAATATAAGCAGGAGAAGTAGTAGAAGTAGTAGAGAATGTAAAAAACATTAACTATCACACATACCTAAAAAAACCACAAAATAATGTACAAATCTCCACCAAAATTTTATGCATAATATTTCTTTAGGTAAAGACCATTTCTGGGCTTTCCTAAAGGAATACCATCATAATCAACCAACTCATAGGCTCCTTTAGCTAATACACGTTTTATGATGTAAGATCCATGCCACATGGGTTCGAACTTTCTCGCTCCTAACTTGTCATGAGCTTGATCATAAACCAAGACTAGGTCACCTTCTAAATATGAATGAGGATTAACGTTTTAATCAAACTGAGCTTTGACACAGTTTTTGTGACCTTCGCTAGCTAGTGTGACATCACGATGATTTTCATCTAAATGTGCTAAATGTACAAAACGTTCTTCGTCTGCAGAGGTAGTAGGTAGTAATTCAATAGCTAGTTTCAAGGATGGAATTTCACATTCAATGGGTAAAATTGCTTCCATAGTGTTGAAAAGAGCATGGAATGCCAATTTCCTTTATGAATACCAACTATATGTTTAATCATATTAGTTAAAAATTTATTGATAGCCTCCACCTGACCATTAGCTTGTGGATAATAAGGAGTATAGCTATAATGGCGTAGGCTGAGTTGTGCGGATAGTTCAACCATCATAAAGTCACGAAAATAAATACCATGGTCTGTAACAATAGCTTGTGGGACACCAAACTAAGCAATCACATGTTTGAAACTAGAAATTGTTGTAGTTTCACCGTCATCTCTATATGTGGGCATCGCCTCGGCCCATTTCATAAAGTAATCGACTGCGAGGATAATATACCCATGCCCCTAGCCGAGTAAGGGTTACAGGTGGCAAAATCGATGCCCCATTTGGCAAAAGGATCGATAGCTATGATAGGGTGAAGGGGAGCTGGAGGTACTCGCATTTTTCGATCGTAGATTTGGCAATTATGGTATTTGCGAACTGCAGTAATGCAATCCTTAAACATTGAAGGACAAATATAACCAACACGTAATATCTTTTGGGCAGTATCATACCCAGACACGAATCGTCACATGCTCTAGAGTGGCAATCATTTAATGTTTTTTTCGGCCTCTTGGAGAGTCAAACAACATCGAAATATAGAATCGATACAGTGACGGTAAAGAGTGTCACCAATAATATTGTATTATTGGGATTGGTATTGGATTCGACGACGATCAGATTTAGATAACTCGGGCCTAAAAACTTGTGTTTGGAGATAGATACTGATATCTCCACATCATGGATCTGACGTACTAATAAGAAAGAGAGATTCATCAGCAAAATAATCTTCTACTACAATTTCTATATCAGTATGAGGAAAGTCACACAATAGTTCAACGAAAATCAAAGATTTCTTTGATTTAGATTTTTCAAATTCCAAATCAAACTCTTATAAGATAACTATCCACTTGGAGTATTTTCCCCCTAGAAATTGCTTAGTGAGAATATACATCATAGGATTGCAATCTGAAATGACAATTGTTTTTCAAAGAAGTATATAGTGACGAAATCATTGGAAAAATTGGACAATTGTTAAGGTTAGAATCTCCATGTGGGTATTAATTCTTGGTTTTAGTGATATTTCTACTCAAGTAATAAATCACATGTTCACTGCTAGAATCATCCTCTTGGACTAACACCATGCTAGTAGTGGCATCAGACGTAGATAAGTACAAAAAGTAATCTCGGTGATAATCAGGTGGATGCAGTAACAATGCATTGGTCAGTGCATGTTTTAATGCATCAAAAGCTTTATCAGCAAGCTCATCCCAAAAAAAAGGAATGCCCTTTTTCAACAGTTGAGTAAAACCCTGGGTTAGTTCGGCATAATTATGGATGAATATACGCAAAAAATTTTCTTTCCCCTGCAAACTTTGGAGTTGAGTAAGGCTAGAAGGAGCAGACAAATTCATAATCGCCTCCACCTTTAGGGGGTCAACACGAATGCCTTCTTTTGAAACAATGAAACCTAGAAGATGACCTGATTGCACACTTAAGACACATTTATGCGAATTAAAGCAAATATTGTAATGCCTGCACCTAATGAAAATTTCTTTTAAGTGCAATGGGTGACTCTGACTTTTCATTGAATGAGATGGTAGGTCTTCTAAATAGGGCTGAACAATATGCTTGATATCGTGGAATTCATAAGACATTGCTCGCTGAAAAGTTGCGTCAACATTTTTCAGGCCAAATGGGAGTTTGCAATAAGCAAAAGTTCCCCATGGGCATATAAATGCAGTTTTATATTGATCGACAGGGAGTATATTTATCTGATTGGAGCCATAAAATCCATCCATGAATGAAAACATTTCATTCTTGACACAGTCATCGACAATTTGGTCGATATACGGAGTTGGATAATTTTCCTTAGGACAAGTTTTATTAATATCTTTGTAATCAACACATACTTGAATAATTCCTTGTTTTTCTTAAGGGGTCCCAATCAGTCAAAGGAACAAGGCAAATGAATCCTGCTTTTAACAATTTCTCAACCTCTGTTTTGATAGTGGAAACTTTTCGTGGATGTATAGGACGTAATCGTTGTCTAATGGGCCTAGCATCCGAATAAGTTTTTATTTCATGTACAACTATGCTAGGGTCGATTCGTGGCATTTCTTTGTATGACCAAGTAAAGATGTCACAAAGTTCCTAAAATAGGGCTTTATAAGTTTGAATCTCTTCTAAAGAACAAGAAGCTACTATATGAATATTTTCAGTTATCTCGGGGTTCATTGAGATATCTATGGGTATCGTTGCTGATATTTTTCCTAAATTATGTTCAAAATTGGAAGAAAGGGTAGATATTGGACATTGAGGATCACTAAGAAAACATAGATGAGAAATTTTTCTCAATTTTGTCAATGGCAATAAGGTTGAACGATGATGAGTATCGTTCCATGGCATTTCTTCCAAGGTCATAACTTCCATAATCCCTTCATCAGTTAAGAAATTTGTGTTAAAAGGATGAAGCATAGAGATTGTTTCCAAGCGTGAAAAATGAGAATATTCATCAATAATCGTATTCATTAGATTGTCTTCAGATGTTGATGAGTTGTAAAAGCACTAAATTTCCTCATAAGCTAACTTAAAAGGGATATGAGGCATCTCACTACCATATAAGACCATTTCTGACTCTGAAGGTACTTTCCACGGATCTCTCAATTCGAAAGTACTTGATGTAATCATATTAATTTGGGCATCATTATGAGGGAAACTGGGTGGAAGGAATGCAAAAGTTCCCATCAAAGATGAGTCTTTGAGAATACCAACACCAACTTCTTCATATGGAGTCTTTGATTTTCCAACAAAAGGCACACTACTAATGGAATTAAGATCTGAGGTATAGTAGGATAATTGGTCTACCTTCACAATCCTCCCTTTGTGAATAAACATGATCATTCTAAAATATGATGAGACTACTGCCAACATGGCATAAGTCCAGCTCTAACCAAGCAAAAGGTTATAGTCAAGTTGAGCATCAACAACCTCAACATCTATTGCAACCATTTTATCCTCTAATTCAGTTGGTAAATAATTTAAAATACCAAAGGATGAAAACCTCTTCCATCAAAGGATTTCAAAGTTGTGGGAGATTGATTGGCTGTTGGCGAACCTAAAGATTTCCAAGAGGAAATGGACATAATACATGTCGATACTCCTTCGTCAATCATTGTTCGGAAAACTCGTCAAGTTTTGACATGAAATGGTATCTGAAAAGCCAGTTGGTGTATAGGAAGCGAGACATGATTTTTGATATCGAAAACGATCAAATTGGAGTCATGAGGATCTACTGCTCTTATGGCTAATAATAATAACTTCCTTTGTGCTTGGAAAGTTTGCAGCACTTCAAGACCCAAGATTGCCGAAGGTGACATAGCAAAATATTCAATGATCTTATAGTTCTGAGCAGCCCTAGCATGCGGGTTAAATTTTTACTTCGAAGCATACCCTTAGGAGGCAGATGAATTATCATATCAGGGTTCAGTTTTTCATTATGTAATGGTTCAAAAGAAAGAGGAGTAGATGTGGAAGTTTGACCAGTTGGACTGGAGTCATCTCCATCTTCAACAAGACTCTTTGATGTGTAATCTTTGGATCTCATTGCTACCATAACTTTGGAAGACATAATCATGATATCTGTTGATGCGGATTAGGAGGATTGGTCATGAGAAACCATTTTGTTGTCTTGGGGAGGAAAGGGGTCCTTCGAAACAATAAGAGTGGGTGAACCTTTGACAAATTTAGAAACCTTGACATGATGTGGGCACTCCTTGGTGTAATGATATTCATCACAAATTAGGCAAGGATAATGAAGTATCTTCTTTTCATTAGATGGTTCATTGTTATTTGATTTATCCTTAGAATGAGTGTCTTTTTTAGCTTTCCCTTTTCCCTTTTTCTTATTTTCGGATTGCTTACCCTTGCTAGTAGATGACTCTATGACGTTAATTTCTGAAGTAATTTCGGGAGAAGGATCTTCTTCAGGTGAATCAGATAGAGCTGAAATCTAAGTTTCTTAGAAATTTTCTTTTCATTCTTAGCTTTTTGGCTCACAGAACCAATCATACCATCAGCGACATGTGATCTTGTAAGGGTTGGATTAGTTTGACTAGGGCAGGGTAAATCTAGGATCTTCTCATACAAAGTATCAAACTGAGTATAAACAAGATCAAGGTATTGAGCACGAGCAATTACTTGCTCCTCAGTTACAACATCTCCTTTGGAAACATCTTCAGTTATTACTAGTAAACGAGATTTTATGAACCATTCAGCCAAAATCTGGTCTGGAATGTAAACCTTAACTAGGCGACGCCTTCTTCTCCATTCATGAATGTGATCTGAGATATGGGTTGACATTGACTACTTTAAAGAAGTTAAAAGTTCAATTCCATTATCTATTGAATGGGAAACTAAAAATGGGTCAAAAAAGTTGTAGTAATGGCATTAAATGTACTGAAGGAAGTGCGCAAAAATTCTACATGCCATTTGGCTACCGAACCAATTAAGGTTTGTTGAAAAAGTCATTATCTAATAGAATCACTGATTAATGAGTTGGAAGCGCACCAAATATGATAGGTCATAACATGGTTTGATGGATCTTCGCTCGATTTACCTTCAAACTTAGGAACATCACTGGGCAACTTAGTAGAAATGGCTAGCCAAAATGGTAAATAAAGAAGAGGATCATTATTTAACCAACAGAGGTCAGGCAAATCGAAAGTTGCAATGAAAGGCAACTAGCGGTTAGGATCCTGAGATGGATATTGATAACCCTGAGAGACGAGTCCTGTACCGGGAGGAGGATACCCATGATATCCTGGAATACCCTGAGTAGTTGGAATCTGCATACCTCCTGGATATCTAGGATGAGACATATCATATTGCAGTTGCATAGCTACTTCAAAAATATGACTTGGTAATGGTTGATTATGAAATGGAAGACTCTGACCCATTTGAACTTGAATGAACTATCCTTGAAAGGGTTGATTTTGCAAAGGTTGACCTTGGAGAGATTGAGTTTGAAAGTGTGGACCTTGAACAAACTGACTCTGGGGTTGACCTTGGAAAGGCTGCCCTTGAAATGACACTTGCATATATGGGACATTAGGTTTTACAACAAGTATTTGGGGCATGGATGGAATTGTAGGAACAGATTGAACACCAGATACCTAAGGTAAATATTGAACAAGGGGTTGCACTATTACTTGTGATGTAAGTGGGATAGTTACCTACGATTCTCCTGGAATGGGAGTTTGAGGCAAACTTGAACCTAGGTTCTGAACAGTCATTGGTACAATAGACTGTAGCAAGGTTTGAGGAGTACCTCGAGATAGGATGATGAAGTGGTTGCTAGGAAGGTGTTGATGGATTCACCTAGACAGTCGATTGGACTTGAAAAGGAATACCTTGAAAAGGTAATTGTTGTATAGGTTGTCCAATAGGTTGAACAGGTTGATACACCAGAACTTGAGAAGAAACTACAATTGAATGTTGATTTAACAAAGGGTTCCAAATTGTATTCATTCCAGGGTCAGGCATTCCAACGGCAGGTGGAGGCATAACAGTTTGACCAAAACTAGTTTGAGGCATTTGAGCATAATTAAGATAATTTATGGCAGGGGGTTGCCCCCCAGCTATATGGTAAGATCCACCTAAAGGTTTTCCTTTGGGTGGAGGATACGATGATTTACCCCCTAGCAGGTAATAACTATCTGTTGGGTTAATTTGAGGATTACCAACATTACTAGAAATCATATTAATAAATTGTTTAGATGTCAAACCTTCATTGGTAGGATTAATTACACCAGTTGACATGTTTGAAGATGAGTTTGAGAAAAAAGCTCATGAATAAGCTCCAGTAAGAGAGTGATATCCAGTGGTAGAAAACCACCATACAATGTTGACTCTGGAGAAGTAGAAAACATAGATGTAACTGATAAGATACTTCTAGAAGCCATCATAGACCAGTCAAAACCTTGTACAATAGAATAAGGAGTCATGTATCGCGAAATCCCTTGTCCTAAAAAGTTCAAGGGTGTGAAATACCAAGGGTCAGGGTGAAGAGATCTAAACAAAAGCTCCGAGATATCTGACTGACGCTTCACTGGTAGAAACTATTGGTTCTTCCACTTCGTCCAAAACAAGTTCTTCAATGCTAATGAGACCAGCAAGGAGACTGTTAGTAATAATAAGTTTCACACGTGGTGAATGTGGAGGATTTGGAATATGTGTTGTAGCAAGCGTATAAGTCTCAAGTTCAGAAATATCAGACTCAAATTCGTCAATATCTGTTTCAGAAATGGGATTTTTATCTGAAAAGTCTCCAATATCTAACTCAATTTGAATGGGTTCAATAATTTGTAAATCAGTTCCTTCTAAGTGTGATGTTAATCTCTGAGTTTGATCAAATTCAATTTATGTCACTTCAAGGCCTAAAATAGTAGATGTTGCCGATTGATTAACTTCAATTCCTTTACATCAGAGTCTATAATAGTAGAAGTTTCAGTTTATGCTACAATTCCGGAGCCTGATGATTTAGATTTTTCGGCTTTTATCTTTTATAACTAAATTGGTGTATACTTAAGGGGGTCTCCGAGTGTCCTACGTAATTTTCTTGGAAATTCCACCACAATGAAAATTTTTCAATTAATAATTTACACAATATCTAAATTACACCTAAAGTCTCTTAAAAAATAAAAGGAACAACACAGAAATTAACACATGCTAAAAATCTAGGAGTTCAAACCATACAAATTGACTCTTCACAAAGATCAATAATTACTAGTTGGTGATGAAATCCAACTCGCATTGACCAAGGTGAAATTATTTATATAAATGAGTGTTTGGAACCATTTACCCTGACAACTTACTTAATGAAGCAATCTGGTGCAAGTAACTTTGTTATAAACCATCTCGAGCAAAGAGTACCCCCCAAAAAGTCCAAGTGAGTCTAGTTGACGTCTAATCCAGGTATAGTAGGACCTTCCCTCTACCGCCACCTTAGGTAGAGCCCTAGGATTATAGTCACTAAGTTCACCAAATACAACAATTTTACTTGGGGGGACAATTGTAGATCGAACATACACACAAGGGCAGAGTAGCGAACTCAATCCCCTTGAAGGATCCTCCACATCATCAATTGGAGGTTTACTTTCAAGTGACCCCAAGTACCTTTCGGTACCATTGTAATATGTGCAAATCACTATATCTAGGACAATGAAGTGGGTACGATCACTTCACCAGATTCGACACAATCTCATGCTTAATTCATGTACAAGAAGAGCTTCCCAGAGCAAAACGGAAATAATTGGATTTTCTCTCCCTAACTCAAGATTCTATTGTCTGTTTGTAGCTTTGGAAAGTTTACTTCCTTCCCTATTCCAAAGCCCTATACTTAAGCTACTGTAGGTGGCAAGAACCCTAAAAAATGTAAAATTCTAAATGAATTTTAATTAACGATCTATTATTAAGTTGTTCTTTACTCAATAGGTAATGAAGGTGAAACTCATGATGTTATGACAGGACTCAAAATATTAATGCACTAAAAAATGCAATAGCAACTTTCAAATTCGATGAAATCCTATTTAGAGGAAAGAAATAGTTTCCTTAATTTTTTCGAAATGAAATGCAGAACTCACAACTTTTCCAATTTTTCTAAGACAACCATTTTCATCTTAATGTAATGAAAATGCAGAAAACAAACCAAGCTCCAAATTTCCCTAAATGTCAAATAAACCAAAATACTGTTAGATCTAAGACTTTTGTGATCCATAATGTAGATATCAGTCTTTCGGATTAATCACATCGTTAGGATTTGGTCGACATTTCGAACCAACTAATGTGGTTCATCCTTAGGACAAGGCAAGAAATAAATTGATCAGAGTGAATAAATAGCAGGGATGCATCGTTGCCAGGAGTTAGTCATTGTCAATTAGTTGAAAAGTAGTCGTTAATTAGTTGATTAGTCAACTTTTTTAATAATTTATTTAGAAACTAGCTGTTATATGGTAGTTAAATATTTTATTTATTATATAAATAAACTAAATTTATTTATTTTTTATTGTCTAGAGAAATTATTTTTATTTCTTGTTAGGGTTTGACTAATCTAATGGTACTAGCTGTTATGTATCATCAATTGATTTAAAATAATATATTATAATAATTGTTTTAGTTTTGATATCATATTTAATATTAATAAATAATTACTAATATTAATATAATCATAATAATATTATTATTATTAATTACTAATACTAATAATAATAATAATAATAATAGGTCTCTGTCAGGTTTTAAGAATGTGATCAATCTTTCTAGCAGGACCTTTGATTCCTCTATCTTTAGTCTCCTCAATAAAGGTCTCAATCTTGCCCTTGCCCCTAGCAAAATTCCTACCGATGACATTATTTGTAACATCGAGCATGGGATTAAAGACCTTCCTGACACCATCAAGGACACTATTAGATAGGATTGTGTTGTTTTTCTTAGAAAGGCCAAGCCCCCTAAGAAAAACCTGAGAAAGATCAAGTTTCTTGCCCTCAAGTCCCTCAGAGACAACCCTGACATTGTTGTCCTTAGATCGGACAAAGGTGGGGTTGTTGTCATTCTTGATAAGTCTTATTATATCCACAAAATGGTGGACCACCTTTCTAATAGTGGGTGTTACATCAAACTCAAGAAGGACCCCATTAAGTCCATCTCCAAAGAGATTGCATCTGCTATTAAAGCTGACTCATCTCTTCTTCCTCTTTCCCAGAAGCTCATTGAAAGCAATCCCCTTACCCCCAGAATCTATGGCCTGCCGAAGATTCATAAACTTGGAGCCCCCTTAAGACCTATTGTCAACACAATAGGCGGGCCTACCTATCTTCTTGAAAAATTCCTTGCTGAAAATCTCAAACCTCTCGTGGGTCGCACTAATTCTTTCGTAAAAGACTCGAACTCCTTTGTTCAAGAGTGGAAGGATATCAAGTTAGAGCCTGGAGATTTGTTGGTCAGTTTTGACGTCGTATCCTTATACACCAAAATCCCCATCCAAGAGGCCATTGATACCATAAATCACATCACTAATAAAGACACTACCAAGTTAGTTGTCCTCTGCCTCACCTCAACTTTCTTTAGTTTCCAAGGTGAGTTCTATGAGCAAACTTGCGTTGTTTTGATGGGCTCCCCTCTCTCCCCTATCGTAGAAAACTTGTTTATGGAAGATTTTGAGACCAAGGCCTTAGCTTCCACTTAGTTTCACCCTAAAAAATGGAAGAGATTCGTTGATGACACCTGTGTCATCTGGCCTCATGGTCGTGAGAAACTTGATTTATTTCTTAACCACCTCAATTCTCAATAAAAATCCATCAAGTTCACTATGTAAATTGAGGAGAATGGTCACCTTCCCTTTCTCGACATTCTCCTTTCTAGGAGAGATGATGGTTCCATTTTTCACCAAGTATTTCGGAAAAAGACCCACACTAAGCAATATCTCCATGCCAGTTCTCATCGTTTCCCTGCTAAAAAATTTGGGATTCTCAGCACTCTTGCTACCTGTGCTCTTAGAATCGCAGATGATAGCCACCTTGATCAAGAGAAGTCTCATCTCCTTGAAGTTTTTAAAAATAATGGATATAGCAGACCCTAGGGACTCAAGGCCTTTCTCAAAACCAACGAAGCGCCTAAAGTTAAACCCACCAGAGTTGATCCTTCTCGAAGGTTCATCTCCTGTATATCCAAGGAACCACTAACAGGATCACCCATATTCTTAAGAAGATGAATATCTCTTCTTCTTTCAAACCTCTCTGAACCATAAAAAACTCCCTTAAATCCATTAAGGATCCTATTGACCCTAAAGACTCGAAATGAGTTTACCTTATTCCCTGCTCCTGTGGCACCCCCTACATTGGAGAAATAGGCATGTCCATTAAGCTGAGAATCGGTGAGCATGCTGCTGACATGAGACACAGCCACTCCCGCACATTAGCCCTTGCCAAGAATGCAAAGAAATCAAAGCACCATGTCTGCATTAAAGAATCCCAAGTCATTGTTAGGATTGATCATTTCCACTATAGGAAACTCACAGAAGCAATTGAAATTGAGAGGCATGCCAAAAACCTTAATAGGGATGATGGATGGAAATTAAGTAAAAGTTGGATTCTGGCTATCTCCTCTTGACTTTTCCTCCCTCCCCTCTCCTTTCTCCTCTTCGTTCTTTCATCCCTTTTCGCCCTCGAACCCCCTCGCTTCTTCCTTCCCCTCT
>APFE031715805.1:68278-120923 GCA_000404065.3 Pinus taeda
TCGATTATTATATAATAAATAATAAATATTTAACTACCATATAACAACGAGTTTCTAAATAAATTATTAAAAAATTAACTAATCAACTAATTAACGGCTACTTTTCAACTAATTGACAACGACTAACTCCTGACAATGATGCATCCCTGCTATTTATTCACTCTGATCGATTGATTTCTTAACTTGTCCTGAGGATGAACCACATTAGTTGGTTCGAAACGTCGACCAAATCCTAACAATGTGATTAATCTGAAAGATTGATATCTAAACCAAAATATGATTTATCTTTTATCACTGAAAAACTTTCAAGTACATAGAAATCAATCAAGAGAGTTGGAGAAAAACACATTTTCCCGATGAATGCTTTGATTTAATGATAATAACAGTGTAATTGTGAGAAATTCCAAAATTGAAAGCAACAATTTCGTTTATCAAACAAAAATGACCACAATTTCTTCACAAAAGCACTAGATCTCAAGAAACCCTAATTTGCAATTCAAAATGAGTTTGATTACAAATAAGAAAAATACTAAGCCTAACTAGTGTATTTGACAGAACAACATAAGAATATCATAAGCAGAAGGACAACCTATCTTGTTTTGATCAATCAAGAAATCAACCAGGCAAAACCTTAATCAGTTTCTTCAAAGAGACATAATTCTAAAAAAATATTAACAAAGCGCTCGAATGAGTTCAAAAGAGAAATAATATAGTCTAAACAAAGATAATGACACTTACAGAAAAACAAACTTAGGTCTGGGTTAAAGCAAAAGCCAAATTTTCAAAAATTCTCAAGGCCTACGCTGATCAAAAGTAAAAAACAATGCACATGCGCCCAGTCGCTAAGGTGAAACTAGCACAAAATTATGCTCTGTTAGCTAACGAAAACAACGCAGGTGTAATAAACTTAAGAAAAAATAAAAATTCAAAGAATCTACCCCACAAATATGAAAGGTCATTAATTTATAAAGACCCAGGTCGAGATAGATCAGAAGAATGAGAAAGAAAAACTAAGGAAAAAGATGAGAACAAAGAGGATAAAAATTGAAAGGAGAACTGCCGACCTGCAATTTTATATATACTCTGGTCGGAAGATTCTTCTCTCAAGAAACTAACATTCATATTCTATCAATTTTGGTCCTGATGATGGACCCCCTTTAGGATTCGAAACGTTGACAAAATGAACAGAATACTGTGGATAATCTGGATCATGCTACTCCAAAAAACCACCACGGAAGCTTAAAGTCGAACATAACTTCCTTGTACAGAGGGGATACATAGAATGAGATCTATCTTCTTAAAATCTTAAGGATAAAAATTGAAGGGAGAACTGTTGACCTGCAATTTTATATATACTCTGGTCAGAAGATTCTTCTCTCAAGAAACTATCATTCATATTCTATCAATTTTGGTCCTGATGATGGACCCCCTTTGGGGTTTGAAACGTCGATAGAATGAACATAATACTGTGGATAATCCAGATCATGCTACTCCAAAAAACCACCACAGAAGCTTAAAGTCTAACATAACTTCCCTATATGGAGGGGATACATGGAATGAGATCTGTCTTCTCGAAATCTTAAGGATAAAAATTGAAAGGAGAACTGTCGACTTGCAATTTTATATATACTCTGGTCGGAAGATTCTTCTCTCAAGAAACTATCACTCATATTCTATCAATTTTGGTCTTGATGATGGACCCCCTTTGGGGTTCGAAACGCCGACAGAATGAACATAATATTGTGGATAACCTGGATCATGCTACTCCAACAAAGACATTCCCCAACAAAGTCGCCAATTTGTTACACCGAATAAATCCCTCTTGTGGACAAGAGCGATCTCCCTAGATCTGTGATGGAAACTAGAAACAAGCAAGATAATTGAACTAACTATTTCCCTAAGTTGGACCTATTTGAATTATAAGAATTGAAGCTAACAGATGAGCCTCTTACCTATTTCATGAAATGCTCAATGAATATCCCTTTTTGTGATTTGATGCAACTCCTCAATGCTTGATAAGACCTGCAAACATAAACCATAAAAGGATCAAAATCACATGCGATAATAATCCAAACAAAACTTAACCTAATGATCAAGGAAATTAGGAAAAGAATTTGCCTTAATAAACATTATAAAGAATTATAAACCATTCATCATTCCAATAATACAAATCAATGGGAGAAAGTGTTCATTTGTATTGATCAAAGATAAAGAGGAGCCTTACAACCTTTGCCTTCATGCCGTGAGGTCCCTCCCAAATGCCTTCAATATCCTCCTTAGATGACAAGCTTTCCAATCTCAAACTAACATCATAAATTTATCTTCTCTGAGTTCTCACCTCCTCAATCCCTTTACCCTCTAGTCATTTTATAGGCCAAGAGGAAGAAGTTTCAGATCCAAAATAGGAGGATGAGACTCCTTAATTGAGGGATTAGGCTTCCATGAGAAAAGGGATTAAGATGAATCATCTGAGGGTTATAGTTCGAATAGTCATCACCCGGAAGCTTTTAGTTAGGAAATATTCAACCAACTATGTTTCTAGAATGTACTTTTTATTTTTACTTTCTTAAATTCACCTGCACATGTTTATAAAGGTAGACAAAGCACATCTCTACGTTGTTCTTAGAGTTAATTCTAGCGAATGCGTGGGAAAATCTAGAATAATCAATGCAGGTGGAACTTAACAAGGTGTGACAACTATTTTCCCCAAATTTCTCATCTACTTCAAGATATTTTAGGTTGTTTGACTTCTGAGGGAGTTGATTCAAACCTGTTCACGAATAGTAAAAAGGCCCATAAAGTGATCAAGTGTCATGGTGACAAATTGACATGTAACACAGTGACCTCTATGTAGTTTTTCCCGATAGTACTCAGAGCCCTTCATCCTAGCCTGAGTTGTTCTCCGCATAGTTTCAATGTCTTGTCCTCCCTCCCGGTCACCTTGACCTAAAACTGAAAACAATGCATCATGCTAGACTAGGAGAGTTTTGGATTTGATGTCGTCCTGTCATGAATGAATTGTAGGAATAAGTACATTGATGGAACATGGCGCGACGACGAACAGGGTGAAGAAGGAGAGCATGCTAGGAGACTTTCTCGCAGTTGAACAAACAAACAAAGCACATTAAGCAGTAAGAAAAAGGGATACATGCACTGAAACATCAAGCAAAGAATGAGACCATTAAAGACCCGCAACACATTTCCATGTGGAGGTGAACACACAACACGCCGAGAGCACATCCATCACTCAACAACATAGAACCCTTACATGGACACCACAATCAGCCATTACATGTCAGCAGTGTCATGTCGAGTTGTGTCATGAGTTGTCTCGGTCATATCACTAATTTGAGCCATATGTGTTGTAATCAAATGTAATGTAAAGTGAAAGTCCAATGGACGCACATATGAAGTTGAAGAGTCACGTCAATTGAAAAGTCATAGGAAGTTGAACAGTCATGAGGGAAGTCCAAGAGTCACAAGGGTCAAGCATCACCATTGGCTATATATACCCCCTCATTGTATGAGAAAAAGACTTTTCACCTTAGCTCCTCTCACATGTGACATAGCCTTGAGAGTCTGTAGTTTGTTTTTTGAAGAGCGAGGAGTGGCTCCAATGTCCCACTACTAGGACTAGTGATGTATGGTGTATAGATGTGTCTTGGAACTTTTTCTTAATTTAGAAGGTTGTCTAAGGCCAAAACGTTTTCACGCTTGTTTTGTATCCATTTGTATTACTATTCTTTAAATGTTTGTAATGCATGTTTGCTTAACCTATACTAAGATAGTTGAACTACTTTGGTTATTTTAGTACTTACATTGTTAACGATGTGTTGTATTGTTTATCACTGTTGTCTCATCCCTGTGGACTACTCCGCAGGACATTAGACAAACCATCCTTGTTTTTCTTGGTTATAATGACTGTCACCCCCATGTGGACTACTCTACTAGATGGTGTACGTGTTTTCCATTGCACTTTGGTTTTAATGACTGTCGCATCTGCTATAGACTACTCCACTAGATGCTCGGTGTACCTTTGTTTGTTTGTGTGTGTCTCTCCCTAGGTGGTACTACTACCTCTCATCCAAAAGCCTCACCTTTACTCTCTCCCCTTACAGCAAGAGAACCCAGACACAAAGTTACATTACGTACTCACCAGACATATGCACCTCGCTTTCTTAAAGTTACAAGCATAACATTCTAATGTGCTGAATAATAAGAGAAAAGGCAAATCTCTAAGATAATGGAAATTGGGCCATCATACCGGATGGGACTCCTACACCAAACGGTGTGAGGTCTAGTTGGGACTTCATACCGAGGAGATACCCTGAATGTTGGCGGGTCTAGCACGGTCAACATTTCTGGTGCTCGAAGAAGGGACGCTAATAATTTATGGCTAAATGTCCTACCAACCCCACTTATCTATCATCTAGTAAAGGCAGTAACACTAACTCCCTCTCTCCCATGCGCAACTCTGAAGTTGGTTACTCCTCACCTCCTAGACTGGAACAAGAAATTTGATATCATCACATTCGTGATGTCTGTCCCTTCACCTGTTAGTTTGCTAAAGTTGTTGGACTGATTACAAGAGTACACACTCTTCCCTCTTCGTAGAGGAAGCAAAAGAATATACCCATAAGAGTGGTAGTCTCATATGTTGAAGAAGTAATCCTTGCCACTCTTGAAGAGCTGGCAGAACCTGTTAAAAATGAAGAGGAACCTCCAGTTTTCCTAGACAGAGAAGAAGATAACATCTTACTCTTGGGCTTAGGTTCCGACAAAGGGGAAGGTAGCAGAGGAGGCAGAAACGGAGACGAACCAAAATATTTAAAGGTTGAACCATCAGAATTAGAAGAAGAGGAGGAAGATGAAGAAGAGGACAACATGGCTGACCAGAATCTAGAATGTATGACATGGAGTCCATTGGCACTCTTGGGTGTCTTGCACAAGATGCCAAGACACACAGAAAAGTTGTTAACAAAGTATGACCTTGATAGAGTAGTGAAGGTGGTATATCATCTAGACACATTCTACCTACATCTACAGACACTCGAGGTACGTTATGACTATGTTGCATGTAGATTGTTTTCATGTACCTTGGATGGTAGAGCATCTGTATGGTACCACAACCTTCCTATCAACTCCATTCAGAACTGGCGGGTGTTTAAGAGAATTTTCCTTGAGAAGTTTGTTGAAGACAAAACCCCTGCCATGTTGCTAAAAGAGTTGTGTCGTCTCAAGATGGAGCAAAAAGAAAAGGTGAAAGATTTTAACTAGAGGTTTAATTGTTTCTTGAACAAGTTCACTGTAGACACCAAACGTCACAACTCCATCACATTTGACTACTACACGTCTACACTATTGACCATCATTGTGCCGTTCGTCAAGCAAGCTGCGAAACCAGCACTTTTGGAAAATTGCCAAGAGGAAATTGATGTGGAGAAAGACTTGAGCGCTATTGGAGTCATTGTAGATGACAAAACAGCTATTGAATCAAAAGAAACAGGAAGGAAGTCTCAGGCTACTCTGAGTAAGGCAAAGGAAAAGGAAGCAAGTGAAATCGAAAAACTTACTCATTTTGTCAAGTCCTTGACAACCAAAGTTTTTGAACTCAAGCAGCGGACAAGTGAGACAACTGTGAACACTCGGCCTCCCAGATTTGCACAGAAGAAGAACTCAACTTTGGGTAGCAGCCGTCAACTGGCCAAAAATGCATAGAGCTCTAACCTTGTGTTCAACATGGATGCAATTGCAACAGATCATTATTGCAAGTTCCATGGCGAACGACATTCAAAGAGGACTTGCGAAGGACTGAACCAAGGAATGAGTGCACTGGCTACATGTTAGGTCACTATACTACTAGTGTAGCCCCTTATTGTTATTAGTGAAACCCCATTATTGTATCGTCGTGCCCATGTAGTCCCCATATTGTTATTATTGTGCCCCATAGAAGCCCACTATTTTTATTGTTGTGCCCTTAAGAATATTATTGTTATGTCGGCTAATTATATTGTGACCCCTTAGACTCCTATATATAGAAAGGAGGTATTGTCATTTGTATCATCCAAGAATTGTTCATTTGTGTAATGTAAAGCAGGTTTCCCCCTTGAAGAGGCTGATTTTGAAGTCATTGATCTATCTTTTCTTCTATTTTGTGAGTTGGTTGTATAACATTTGGTATCAGAGGTTTGGTTCTAAGGTTTTTCTGCTCCAAACAGGGCATCGTTGAATTTTCACTATAACTTTGTTTCTACAAAGTTTCAAAAGATAAAATTAAAACCCATTTGAGCCGAAATCTTGATTAACCTCGGCTTTGAATATAAGATATTGTATCGCTATATGTTCAGAGATATGATCCAAGGAAGTTAGGGTTTTTGCAGGATCCTGAATTACACCCCAAACAGTTGACCTTGGGAAAATAGTCATAACTTTGTCTCTGAGAATCAGATTGAAATTTAGTAAGAAGTTATAGAAAGAGGACAAACTATGTTTTTTTATATTTATTTCAGATCCAAAGGTTGAAACAAGGACACATGGCAGGTCGTACAAGTCCACTCTACTGAACCAGTCTATAATTAGGTCATCATGGGAGATTTGACATAAATCTTTCTTGAATAATCCAATATTGATCAAACTGGTGGGGTTATAAATAGGAATAATAGGGCTACCAAAGAATGCAATTTCATACCTTGGATATCCGTAATTACAGAGATACAACGGATTCAATATCAAGCTTCTACAAAGCAAAAAAAAGGTGTGTAGTTTTTTTTTTTAATTTTGCATAAGTTTGGTTTGAAAAATTAGTTTGAATTGATTCAAAGGGCATAGTGAAGCATAATTATCATTAATTTATTCCCCAAAGAAAGAAAATGAAAACACCTAGTAAGAAACCTGAAATCTCTACCATGACTCATGAAGAAGAGGAAGAAATGCCACATGATATATTAGAATTACGAGACCAAGTGCAACGAAATTCACTCTCACAAAAAGTAACAGAAGCGAAGATGGATGGTTTAAATAAAGGCATGGAAGCTAAGATGGATGACATGGAAGCTAATATGGAAGCTAAGATGGATGGTTTAGAAGTAAAACTAAAAGAAAACATTGAAGATTTGAAAAAATACATGGAAGGTTTGAAAGGAGGTTTGGAAAAGTTGCTACACAAAATGCTTCATAATGGTGAAAAGGTAGTAGATGAAACTCATGATGAGAAAAAAAGTAATTTTAATCATGATTTCATAGAATCTAACGTTGGATTGAAGACTCACGATGTTCCAAAGATGAATATGAGTAATTTTGATGGCAAGGATCCCATAACATGGATACTACAAATGGAGCAATATTTCAATCTCCATAGTGTGCAAAACACACAGAAGGTACGCATTGAAACTTTATATTTGAAACCCAATCAGTTTGTATGGTATCAATGGCTTTACTCTTGTAAACAAATTATCACTTGGTCAATATTTATGGAGGAAATAATAGCACATTATGAGGATACAAAAAGCAACACCTTCTTTAGCCAATTGATAAATCTCAAATAAAAGGGTTCAATGGTGGAGCACATTGAGGAATTCAAAAAATTGATAATTGAGTAAAAGATATTACAGAGGAACATAGGATTGATGTGTTCATAGGGAATTTAAAGGATAACATCCAACAGGAGGTTCACCTTTGGGAACCTAATTCATTGGAGAAGGCATTCAGGTTGGCAAGAAAAATTGAAAGAAAAATTATGGCAACAAGAAAGCCTACCACTCACAACTATAAAGATGTAAGTGTTGCTTCCCCTAGCCTTCCACAACCTCTAAGGTTGACACCACAACAATTGGAAGAAAAAAGAGCAAAAGGGATTTGTTACAGTTGTGATAGAAAATACACTAAAGATCATAAGTGTGCTGAGAATAAATTAGTTTACATAGATTGTGAAGAGGAGGAAGAAAAGGAACAATAAACATCAAAAGAAGAGGATATACACCAAGAACCAAACCTAGAGAAAAAAGAAATGAATTCGACCATATCTTGTAATGCATTGGCAAGAATTACCACTACTCAAACCCTCAAGATAGAAGTACATATCAAGAAGAAAAATGTAATAGTGTTGATTGATTTGGGTAGTACCAATAATTTTATTCATTGTAAGATAGCCAAGGAATTGAATTGCTTCCTATATCCAACACCAGAGTGTCAATTGAGGGTTTCAAATGGCAGAACTATAAATTGCTCTGGAAAGTACCATAATATAAAGCTATCCATGGGAGAATATGTATTGAATAGCTTAATGCTTTCCATTCCAATGGGTAGTGTTGATGTTGTATTACGAGTCCAATGGCTACAATCTTTGGGCACAATAGATTTTAATTTCCAAGAACTTTTCTTGAAATTTTTTTGGGAAGGAAAGGAATTTGAATTAAGGGGTATCACAGGGAAACTAGGAAAGATAATAAGCTCCAACAACATGACAAAGATTCTAAAGAAAGAACAATGAGGCATAATTGCACAATTATGTTCACTAGAGCTTCCCACATCGAAATCATGTATTTCTCTAGATGTCCAAAACGTTTTGGACAATCATTCCAAGATATTTACGACTTCCAAAGGCCTCCCACCTATTCGTGATCATGATCATGCTATTCATTTGATTCCAGGAAGTGTTCCTCCAAACATCAGATCTTACATATATCCATATGCCCAAAAGAGTGAAATTGAACGTATGGTTGCAGAAATTCTAGAGGCTGGTATAATTCAACCTAGTCAAAGTTATTTCTCTGCTCTAGTAGTATTGGTGCACAAGAAGGATGGATCATGGCGCATGTGTCTGGATTATAGGGAGCTCAACAACCTCACTATTAAAGATAAATTTCCTATTCCTATCATTGATGAATTATTGGATGAATTACATGGAGCAACTTATTTCACCAAGTTGGATCTTCGTTCAGGATATTATCAAATTAGAATGAAGACTAACGACATTTCAAAAACAACATTTAGAACTCATGAGGGTCATTATAAATTTTTGGTGATGCCTTTTGGCCTTACCAATGGACCTTCTACATTTCAAGGTTTGATGAATCCATTTTCAAAACCTTCCTTAGAAAATTTTTGTTAGTATTTTTTGATGATATACTAATCTATAGTAAATCTTGGAAGGATCATGTTCAACATGTTGAAAAGGTTCTCAAACTATTGGAGGAGAAACAATTATATGAAAAAGCCTCCAAATGTTACTTTGGAGTACAAGAGGTGGAATATCTACGTCATATTGTATCTCATGAAGGTGTTAAGGTAGACCCTAGCAAAATTAAAGGCATTAAGGAATGGAAAATCCCCATATCCATAAAGCATATGCGAGGATTTCTTGGGTTGACAGGGTAATATTGCAAGTTTGTTACGAATTATGGGAGAATAGCAACATCTCTAAAAATATTACTAAATAAAGAAGCATTTTCTTGGACTCTAGAAGCAACAAAGGCCTTTGAACATCTTAAAGAGGCAATGTGCCAAGCATCGGTCTTAGCTACGCCAGATTTAACAAAAACCTTTATTGTGGAATGTGATGCCTCAAGAAATGGAATTGATGTTGTTTTAATGCAAGAAGGAAGACCCATTGCTTTCAAAAGTCGTCCAATCAAAGGAAAGTATTACAAAAAGATATTTATGAGAAGGATATGTTAGCAATACTACATGCACTTAAGAAATTGTGACCTTATCTAGGGAAGACACTTCAGAAGAGAAGCAAAAATGGGTCACAAAGATGTTGGGTTATGACTTTGAAATCATCTACAAAAAAGGGAAGCAAAATGTTGTTGCAGATGCACTCTCAAGAAAGGATAAGGATGTGTAAGCATTGTTTTGTGCCATTTCTATTATCCAACCATATTGGATAAATGAAGCAAGGGATGAATGGAAGAATGATGAAGAAGTGTGGGAACGCATTCAAAATTTGTAGCAAGATCCTAGTGCATCTAATACATTTCGTTGGAAAAAGGATTCGTTATGGTACAAATATCACTTATACCTCTGTGATAATTCCGAACTCAAACAAAATATTCTTCTGGAATTGCATACCTCTCCCTTAGGAGGGCACTTAGTATTTTTAAGAAGTTACCAATGGGTTAAGAAGGAATTTTCTTGGGATGGCCTTAAATATGATATTCAAAAGTTTTTGGCGGAATGTTTGGTTTGCCAACAAAATAAATATGAGACAATTAAGACGTCGGGTCTGTTAAACCTTTATCCATTCCAAGTCAACATTGGGAGAAGGTTTCAATGAATTTTATCACAGGTTTACCCAAGTCTGAAGGAAAGAGTGTCATCATGGTGGTATTTCATAGACTTACCAAATATGCACACTTTTGTGCATTATCTCATCCATTTAAAGCCAGTACAGTTGCTACTGCATTTATGGAAACAATTCAAAAGCTACATGGAAACCCAAAGATTATTGTAAGCAACAAAGATCCCAATTTCACTGGAAATCTTTGGACAGAATTATTTTATTGTTTGGGTACTCAGTTAGCTCATAGCTCATCTTATCATCCCCAATTTGATGGGAAAATTGAGATAGTGAACAAATGTTTGGAAGGATATCTTCGTTGCTTTGTATCTGATAAACATACATAATGGGTCAAGTGGTTGCCTCTTGCTGAATGGTGTTATAACACTTCCTTCCCTACTGCAACAAAAAATACCCCATTTATGGCACTTTATGGATATCATCCACTGTTCGTCATATCATATTTAAGAGAAAATTCTAAGGTTCAAGCAATGGAATATCACATCGAGCATCAACAACAAGTTCTCCAACTCTTAAAGGATAACCTCCCTTTTGCGCAGAATAGAATGAAACAATAGGCAAATCAACATGGCAGCGAAAGAAGTTTTGATGTAGGTGATTGGGTATTTCTATGACTACAACCATACAAACAAATGTCCCTCAAGCAAGCTAAGAAGGATAATAAATTATCACCAAAGTATTATGGTCTATACAAGGTGTTACAAAAGATTGGTACTGTGGCATACAAATTAGAGCTTCCTGCGTCTTCACGAATGCACCTAGTTTTCCATGTGTCATTCTTGAGGAAGGTCATAGGTGACAAGATCCCAATTCAAACAATTTTTCCAGAACTTGATGAAGAAGGAAAAATCATATTGGAACCTGAAGTAGCCACATAAACAAGAAATCAACAACTACGAAATCGATCAATTTCAGAGTATCTCATTAAGTGGAAGGACTTACCCGCTGAAGATTCCACATGGGAGGATGGGAATTTTATACAGAAGCATCCAAAACTACTCAAGCATTTAGGACACCACTTTTTTGAAGGAGAGGGGCATGTTAGGTCCCTATACTACTAGTGTATCCCCTTATTGTTATTAGTGCAACCCCCTTATTATATTGTTGTGCCCATGTGGTCCCCATATTGTTATTATTGTGTCCCATAGAATCCCAATATTGTTATTGTTGTTCCCTTAGAATATTATTTTTATGTCGGCTCTGATTATATTGTGACCCCTTAGACTCCTATATATAGAAAGGAGATATTGTCATTTGTATCATCCAAGAATTGTTCATTTATGTAATGTAAAGGAGGTTTCCCCCTCGAAGACATTGATTTTGAAGTTGTTGATCTATCTTTTATTCTATTTTGTAAGATGGTTGCATAACACTACACAATTGACTGATCAATTTATGGATGGTGAGCAGGTTGAGCTTGAGGGTGAACACGAAGAGAAAGCTGTTGCATTTGATGAAGCTCCAAGTGTTGGGCATGTAATGAACACGTATAAATGTGCTAATGCTACCCAGAAGACAACCACTGAGAAGGAGCCTCCAAGCCACCATCTGACCCCAAAGTAGAGCAATCGATATAGTTTGCAAAGTCAAGGGGCCCCCATTATTTTTGAGATACCGAGGGAAAAAGTAAGACAACATTTGTTTAGAACAGTGGATCCATCGGTCATCTCAACACAGGAAAAAAAAAAAAGGCAAGTCTGGGAAGACAGTGGCGGCTAAAAGTACATCCATGAGAAACAAAGACAAAAGCAGCCCATAGGACAACACGAACACAAGTCTACCCCCAAACAACTCACTGAGTCTTCCCGCTTTGGATTACAACAATATTGAAGACAAGAAAAAGACTCGTGTGAACATATTTCTTTGTGAATTAACCAAGCTCCCGGGTCAATGGGATATTATTTTGCGTGCACTGGGGAAAACCTCCATAGGTAGTGTTGCCTCTTCTAGCAAGGGACCAAACAAGTTTCCCGACTCACTTGCATCCGTGCTCAATGCACTTCACATGGAGGAATCGAACTCTCTCTGCCCACCCTTTTTGTTATCTTTTAAAATATTCAATTTCAATGTCCACAACTGTTTGGTTGATTCTGACGTGTCAGTCAATGTCATGCCACTCTCTATTACGAAGTGGATCAATGCTCAATGGAGTAGTACAACTACGTAGATCATCCAACTTGAAAGAACATGTGTGCCAACCATTGGTGAACTTCAGGATGTGATCATTTGGTTATTGTTTGACAGACGAGTTCATCAGTGCATTAACATTGTGATTGTGGACATTCCGGAAGAATACGGCTTATTGCTCAGCAGAGACTAGTCTAGCAAGCTGCAAGGATACTTTGCTACAGACTAGTCACATTTATGACTTCTGTACAAGGGAAAAAACAACCAGATCAGGGTGTTGTCAGAAATATATATGAAACATAACATTACTCCCTTGAATGGTGAAAATGAACCATTGGCTTTCACAAAAATTATGTTAGGGAATTGATTTCTAGAAACACAACTGGGGTGTTATCTTGTAGCAATAGTGAGTCAGGCCTCCTGCTGGCTTGCTCTACTTTTCTCCTGAAAAATGCATAGTCTTGATTGGTACACCTTTTGCTTCCCTGCTCTGCACTATTCCTGAAAACTGCATAGTCATGATGGGAAGGCCCCTACTGCCTTTCCTGCCTTGTCCCTTAAAATACGCATTTGTGACCAGTAGATCCCCGCATTAAAGTCATGCCTTGCTCTGGAAAACTGCACAAAATTGCCTGCTAATGCCCTATGTTGCCCCGCTCTGTCTCCCTCCGAGAAACTACGCAAATTCTCGACTCAACCCCAAGTCACCCACTTAGTCATCATCCTAAAAATTGCGTACTACTATCCAACAGTTCGCCTAGACACCTTGCCTTGTCTTCCTCCCAAGAATTGCGCAGTTCTGCCTAGATGGGTTCCACCTTGCAGCTATCACTGTTGTCCCTGATTGCGCAATTCTGGTCCCTAGTGACCTCTATACAATTTTTCTCGACAGTACTTTGAAGCCCTTCATCCTGGCCTGAGCTATGCTCTACACATTTTCAGTATCTTGTCCTCCCTCCCGGTCACCTAGATCCAAATCTAAAAGTAATGCATCATGCTAGACTAGGATATTTTTGCATTTGATGTCGTCCCGTCATGAGTGAATTGGAGGAATAGGTACATTGATGGAACATGGTGCGACAACAAACAGGATGAGGAAGGAGTGCATGCTAGGAGACTTGCTCACAGTTGAACGAACATCCAAAGCACATTGAGTAATAAGAGAAATGGATACATGCACTGAACCATCAAGCAAATACTAAGACCATCGAAGACCCCGCAACACTTTTCCATGTGGAGGTGAAGACACAACACACCGAGAGAACATCCATCACTTAGCAACATAGCAACTTGACATGGGCGCCACAGTAAGCTAGTACATGTCGGCAGTGTCATGTAGAGCTGTGTCATGAGTTGTCACAACCACATCACTACTATGGGCCATACCTTTTTTAATAAAATGTAATGTAAAGTGAAAGTCTAATGGAATCACATATGAAGTTGAAGAGTCATGTCAGTTGAAAAGTCATAAGAAGTTGAACGGTCATGAGGGAAGTCCATGAGTCACAAGGATCAAGCATCACCCTTGGCTATATATACCCCCTCATTGTATGAGCAAACTAATTTTCACCTTGGCTCTTCCCACATAGCCTTGAGATTTGAGGAGCGAGGAGTGGCTCCAATGTCCCACTACTGGGACTAGTGATGTACAGTGTACAAATGTGTCTTGGAACTTTTGATTAATTCGGAAGCTTGTCTCAAGCCAGCACATTTTCACACGTTTTGTATCCATTTGTAAGACTATTCTTTAAATGTTTGTAATTCATGTTTTCTTAACCTGTACTAAGATAGTTGAACTACCTTGGTTATTTTAGTACTTACATTGTTGAAGATGTGTTGTATTGTTTATCACTGCTGTCTCATTTGTGTGGATTGCACTGTAGTATATTAGACAGACCATCCTTGTTTTTCTTGGTTATAATGACCGTCACCCCCGTGTGGAATACTCTGTTGGATGGTGTACATGTTTTCCCTTCCACTTTGGTTTTAATGACTACCGCATCTACTGTGGACTACTCCACTGGATGCTGGACATACCTTTGTTTGTTTGCATGTGTCTCTCCCTGGGTGGTACTACTACCTCTCATCTAGAGGCTCACTTTTACTCTGTCCCCTTACAGTAAGAGAACATGGACACAGAGTTACATTACGGACTCACTAGGCATACTCACCTCACTTTCTTGAAGTGACAAGCATAACACTCTCATGTGTTGAACAACAAGAGCTAAGGAAAATTTCTGAGATGATGGAAACCGAGCCATCGTACCATATGGGACTCCTACACTAAACGGTGTGGGCTGTAATTGGGACTTCATAC
Organism: Pinus taeda; assembly: GCA_000404065.3. NCBI lineage: Eukaryota > Viridiplantae > Streptophyta > Pinopsida > Pinales > Pinaceae > Pinus > Pinus taeda. Next base: position 83,020 of record APFE031715805.1, read on the forward strand.
CGAGGAGATCCCCTGAATGTTGATGGGTCCAACACTGTTAACATGTACATACTTCTTTAACTTTACAAAGATTTACCTAAGGTTCTAGATAGAATGTTTTGTAACTGACAAAAAGGATTTCACGATGGCTCTAGTATAGATTACGATGTACTCCCTTCCTTGAAAATTATGGGATGAAGACACACTAGCAAGAATTGGAAACACCTTGGGTTATTTCTTCAAGATCACTAAGGCCACCAAGCAAGCAAGGGACATCTTGTATGTCTACATTTAAGTTTACATGAAAAACTTTGAACTCTTACCTAAATATCTAGATATTTACTACCATGACAAGTTTCAGAAACAAACCCTCAATTATGAACATGTTTCGTTCATATGTAGACGATGCCATGAATATGGGAACCTATATTGAAATTTCCCCTTACTATCCTAAACCACTACAATCAATCTGCCACAAATTGAATATCAAGATGGTTTTCCCTAATCTGTCAACCATCATTAAGGCCCTGAACCTCCTCCTCCACCCCCTTACTCAAACAAAATCCAGTCTGCCAATAATAGTTTTGATCCCCTCACTTCCCTTTCCACCCTGCCTCAACCCTCCAACCCCTCCCTTTCAAAGCATGACAGGCCTAATTCCTACAAACACATGATCACTTCTTACAATCCCTAGCCCAACATAACACCCATGTAAACCCTACACCCCAAAAACCCCCAAAAATTACCTCTAACCCCAACATACACAAAAAAAAAAGATCAAGGATATGGACCTTGATGCCTTTGACCTCCCTAGTCTAGCTAATTCTTGGAAAGGCAAAGATCTAATCTCTGTACCAGAGCATCAATTAAAAAATCTTAGTAAATCCTTTTTTCAAATCTTGGCAGTAAGCTTAAAAATCCTACCAGGGATAATCCAATGCCAATCCACTAGGAGTTCAAGACAAGAAGAAGGGAGAAATAACAATAAACATATCTTGGAGGATCTACGAGAAATCCTAGTTGACTCAAGAAGAATTAAACTAATTTCAAATGTATATCTCTCCAATTCCACCCCTCCCCAATTAAAATTATATCTTGGAATATCAGAGGCTTCAACTACAAAGGAATACAAAGGATTCTAAAAGCAATATGGAGAAATAAAAACCCAACCTTCCTGTTAATTCAAGAAACAAAAATGACTAGTGATTCCATTCAATAATTAGATATGAAATTGGGGCACAATTGCAACTCTGTTACCATAGACACAAAAGGGCAATCGGGGGGGTCTTACTATTATATGGAACGCTCAAGAAGTTATTGTTCTCAATTCATTCACCTCCTTTCACATTTTAAGCATTCAACTCCAACTAATGGGATCATAAAAAACATTTTTTCTTTCAAGTGTCTATGGTCCTACACTCTCCTAAGGAAAATTCCATTTTTGCAATCAATCAGGAAAACCTACATCCTAATCTCCTCGATTTCATGGATCTTGGGATGAGATTACAATTTGATCAAATCTCTTGGGGAGAAGAAGGGAAGAATATGAAAGTTTGATGATGAAGCTATCATATTTGAGGAAATAATGGATGCTTCTCATAAGATGGATATGGATACTACTAATGAACTACACACTTGGAACAATCACCAAGGTGGATTTCAAAAAATAGCATCCTATCTGGATAGGTTTCTCATCTCTAATAACATAATGGCTTGATATATCTTCATGGAAGCCTCTATTCTTCCCATCCATGGCTTAGATCACTAGCTTATTAGACTCAAGATGGACATTAAGGAACACCCAAAGAACATTCCCTTTCAGTTGGAATAATTATGGATATAGCATCTAGATTTCTAAGAAAACACTAATAAATGATGGCACAAAGAAAACATTGTAAAAAATAAAAGCTATGTATAGACTGCAAGAGAAGCTCAAATATATAAAAATCAACTCAAATCCTAGAACAATGAAAATTTTGGTGACATTCTCCTCACTAAATAGGATCTTGATCCTAAACGAAATAACTTCAACAAGAGGCCATCCTCCAAGGCAGATGAGACAAGCCACCCCCCTATAGATATTTCACTCAAGAAAAGTCTCTGGAAATAACTCATCAACGGACTCAATGGAAAAATGGTAAGCTATATTTTTTTCTCACTCAACATTGTTGGTTGGATAGTCTTTCTCCAATCATTCGTTCAAGCACTTCCAAACTACTTGTTTTCTACACTCATGGTTACCTCTTCAATCCTCGGTATAATTTTTAATCTACAATACTCCTTCCTTTGGGGAGGAGAAAAATAGTGGGAATTTGTTGTATGGGACAAATTATGTAAACCCAAGCTTCGAGGTGTGTTATAGACATATTTGGGCACTGCAACCCCAAACTCATATGTCCATAAACTAAGGGCTCCTTAAGTCCCTAAAAGTGTTATTTCATACCCTAAAGGATCATGGTCAACTGATTACATCATTTCCCAAAAGTTCCACCTAAAAAACTACTCAGAACTAGCCAAAACTGGACCATACAGACTACTCCATGGGCAAGGTGCGATGCATACTGGCTGCCAAACTAGCCAGTGTGATGCATACTGAAATGGCCTTCTGTGGGGTGCGATGAGTGAGAATAGACAAATGGCAGAGATAGTTTGCTAAGTGGATGATCATGGAATCTTCCATAAACTTCTCCTGTGACACTTGCCTCTCTGAATTCGCCCAGGGATGAGTAAGAGATCACTGAAATCTCCAAGTGGAACCAAGAACTATCATTGGAATGACACTAATCAAAAACCCAGAGCTGACTCACACCCTTGCAAGACATCTATAAATGGATCCCTCATCTGAGAGATCTAGGGGCTGGAATTTTGTAGTTTGTAAGGAAGTGTTGTTGGTTTATCTGTGAGAAGAGACATTGCATTGTTGGGTGATTTGCTTGTTCATGAGGTGAAGAGGGCTTCTACACTGGTAGGATGATGCTAGATCAGACAGCCGAGTTGTAATGCTCTCTTTCACTACTATTAATAAAGTTCTTTGAGTTTTCCTCCATATAATCGTGTGTTTATGAATCTTATTTGTTTATGAATGCAATTGTATGGTCAATGTGTTTCTGATTCCACATTGTTTATGATGTTTTAGATGGAGATGCTTTGATAGTTTGCTGTTACTTTGACTCTACAGGTACTCTTTGAAGCGGGACATGTAGGAGAGGAGTGGCAAATTCTATCAAGGAAAGGAGAAATCAAGCTAGGATCAAAGCGGAAGATCCAGGTTGGTCCTCTTTTCTTCCCTCTAATCTATCACACTTAAAGGAACTCTTGAAAGGCTTTCATTGTTTGTTTCTAAGATAGCTACCCATCTTAGTGGGACTAGCAGTTCGAATCGACACTAGTTTTCCCTGAAACAAAATGGTGACTCCGCTGGGGAACGAATAGTTTGTTTTGTTTGTTTATTGTTTGCTTTATAAACTACAGACGGAGCCTGAAGTTAGCTAGCTAGCCTTCGAAATGCCTTTGCTATGCGATTGCAAAGTAGATGAATGCTGCTTCAGTCAATCTCTGGGTTGGTTTATGAACTGAACATCTGACTTACAAAGCATTATAAGTGCCCTTGTGGTAGCTCAGAACCTCATAAGATCTTACCCCTATGCTTTGTTTTTACTATCCATCATTACTCAGCCTAAATCACTGAACTTAGCTGCAAATTTTGAGCAAAAACCAAGATCAGTCTCGCTCCCTAGTCCATCGCACTATCTGTAACTATGAAACCTAGATGCATTGCACCTCCCGTGTGTTTCAGGTGAGATGCATCCCTGTTTCCCTGTGGTATAGGTGCGATGATTGAGTGATACTGTTTTCTTGTCTAAAAGTTGGTTTTTTCCTCCTTGTTTTCAGCTTTATTCAGTAGTTTTGCTATCCATGATCAGTGTCTTCTTACTAGAACCTTCTTCCTTCACATATTTCAGCCTCCATCAATTAGGAATTGTAAATCTTTTTGTGTATTTGTGAATCATTTACAGTGTTCCTTTGTCGAAAGTAGCTTAATCGAACTGTCATTTTTTATGCAAGTGTCATAATTGTCATTTTGAATCAAAAGAAGAGTGTCGTAAAGTCTTCCTCTTCTAGATAGTTTATTGTACTTTTTTCATTGTGCATGATTTGAGTTATTAGTATTTGAAGTGTTGAAAACAGTTTTCAATTCGAAATCGAAAAGTGTCGTCTTAGTCTTCCTTTCATTTTGAAAAGAAATTGTTAGAAATGCCGCTTTGAAAGAAAATAGTTCAAATCTGTACTTAGCTTTCTTTTTGGCATTCACACATTAAGGAAGCGGAAAACAAATACATGCATGTGCATTTGAATTTTGACTGCATGCGAAATTTGATTTAGGAAAGTGCATTTAGTGTGTGCTCTATACTCTCTGCTGAAAGAAAAATCATTATCTTCTTTCCTTTGTAGCTAGGATTTTCATTGCTAAAAGAACATAAATGATTGTTTATCATTTTAGATTGCATATTTAGGAATTTCACATCTACATCACGCGGTGAACCTTGAAAGACAACTTCTAAGCAAGATCAACTCTAAAATCAATCTCAATGAACATAAAAACGCTTTGGAACCTAACACAACACATCTAGAAGTCTAGGCTAGAGACGTGTTCCGGCGTCGTAAAACCTGGTAACTATCGTTTTCATCGAAGGTTGGGTGATTCCTCCTCTTTGATATGACAAGTGCCAGTATGGACTTGTGCTCCCCATACCGTCGAGTATATATTGGGATACCACAATAGGCTGATATCCTTTATCCTTAGGAAGCCGTGTCTGCTGCCCTATCGATCGCAATGCACTGAACACAGCATTCGGGAAGATTGACTATCGTACATAAGTCCTTGATAATTTCTCTATCATTTATCACCAAGGTGTATTTTGCAGTTTTGGGATTGGTTTGGTAATCCCTTTGTCTAGATTTCCAGAGTAGTCACTTTCGTTCATTTTCGACTCCTTAAAAGAAAAGGTCCATCTGAGCACTTGTCACTTCAGGCTCTTTAAAAATCGAAGGCGACTAGAGTCACCTTTAGCTTTTTCTCGACTTTTAAAAATTGAAAAAGCAAGTTGCATCAAAGTGTCTTTAAAAGTTTATTTAAATTGGAATAACATCCCTATTCCTTCGTTGATCTGAGGTTGAGATAATGGAGTCCACCAATCAAGGAATCCCTCTTGGAGGGAATCCTAGTCCTTTATCCTCTTAGGGAGATATTGGTTCTCCATATATGGCTACATTGTCCCTTCCAGGAATCACAATCGGCCTGCTGGTATGGATTTTCTCGACCTCTGTCGTTTAAAACACTGTAATTCCTCAACAATCTAATCAACAACCAGATGATACTGAAGTTACCCCTTCACCTTCTAATTCATTTGTTTCTCCTTCCACTTCTTCCTCTTCACGTGGTGAAACTAGTGACACTAAAAACCAAGTAGCTGAGAAGAAAAAGAAAGGGAAGGAGAAGAAGAAGAAGCTAGCTAAACAAGGCAACAACCATGCATCATCTGGTGAAAATCTACACACTAAACTTTCCAAACCAAAAACTCCACGCACAATTTGCAAGGGAAGCCATTACCATCAAGATTTCCCTTGCATCCTGCGGATCTTGAGAGAATGGTCTCCCCGTTTGCACCATTCAATGTCATCAACCTCTAACAGTCAGGTTAACAGCGCACCATCAACTAGTGAAAACGAAGTCAATAGACAGAAAGGAAAAGTCATAGTTCCATGTAGGTTATGTGAAGGTGATCATACTCTTCACCGTTGTCCTTTTCTGGATGAAGCCAAAATTATTTTGGATAACCGTCCTACTTCACCGCAACAACTTTCACCTGGATACAGGAAACTCTTACCAAATCCTTCACTAGTTGAAAACCCGATTGACATAGCTCAATTGTCAATCGAATCGCCTATCATTGAAAGTGAACCTTCTGTGTCCATACCGAACCAAATTCAACTGGTCGAGATGGCAGTCGACCTAGTCTTTCCTTCAGAAGGCCCACCTTCGGATGATACAGTTCCCAAAGAGAATGAGAACGACACCGTTGAAATTCTTTTTGTCGATACAGAGTCTAATGAACTTGGGGGCAATCCACCCATTCCTTTACAACAGGAAGAGACCCCCCCCAGTTCATGAAACTTATCTGGACATTTATCTGGTACCTCCACCAAGCAGTCTAGTCATTTTCTTTGATTAGAATCAGCTAGAAAAACCCTGCCTTCCATCTAATGTACCATTCTGAATCATAGTACAAGTTTACCAAATGATCGTGTCTAGCACTATCATAGATGAAGGGGATTCAGTGAGTATCCTTTCCTCAATTGCTTGGAAAGCGCTTGGTTCACCATTGCTTTTGCCTGAAAAACAAAATTTGTCAGGCTTCAACAAAGGAACCAGTCGACCATTAGGGATCCTTCCAAAATTACCGATAACTTTGAGAAAGAAAACCATTCATTTGAATGTGATGGTAGTCCAAGCTCCACTAAATTACAATCTACTCCTTGGACGTGACTATATATATAGCATGGAAGCTATTGTTTCCACATTTTTTCGAGTGATGTGTTTTCCACATGAAGGTAGAGTGGTGCAACTTGTCGACCAGCTTTCATTTCCTAGTTCAAACACAACTATGAATCAACCATCATCCCTAAATGGTCTCTTCACATCAACAATGTCTCTTCAACCTTCATTCCATCCACTTAATCACCACGAGTATTTCGGTGGGTGTGATGAAGGTTAGGGGGCACGCACCCTAGTCTGCTTTGGCATGTGAACCCAGAGGAAAAGATAGATTTTCTTGAAAATTCATAATGCTTGGACCGAAAAAACATTCCCGTATAGGTTATGTGATCAGTCTGATACACTTATTTCCTTTGTACGATTGTGATTGGAAGCTCACACCATTCACCTTCGTACGTTATGTGATTGGAAGCTCACACCATTCACCTTTGTCTATTTCGATAGACAAAGCAAAGGAAGAGTTTTTGTCTACCGACAGAAACAATCCTGCCTAACTGCAAGGACTTCCATTTGGTAACCTGGAAACTCTCCTTTTACTGAAACACCTAGGGGCATGCAAACCTTTGTATGCAAGTGAAAAGCAACCTTTGATTTTCTTAGTTTGTAGGTTCTCAACCCTTTAACCTCGTAGCTCGGTCGCTTCTAGCTTGCATAAAAAGGTCATAAGCACATGTTATAGAAGTGCTCAAGCTCATTAAAAAATAAATCTACCAAGAGACATTATCAAAAGACTGGGAAGAGCAATGTTCCTACAAGGTTCAAGCTCGTTAAAAAATCAACCTGCACTGAGCATAGTTTCTCCTTATTCATGCTCATTAAAAAATGAAACCATCTTTGGTAAATAACCTTTGTGATCGCCATGCCATCAGCCCTTTTGAACCTTGGTTGTGTTCCTATCGTCACCTCCATTCATTTGGCTGACCATACGCTTCCACTTGATTGTTTACCCTTTTGAGGAACATCTGCAATGAGTGATTCTGATTGCCACCCTCTTCACACTGCCATGTTTTGAGAAGTTCCAAACTTACATGGAACCAGTTGCTACTTGGAAATACCACTCGTTCCTTAAAAAACGAGTCCCTTTTAAACTCTTTTTAGACTCGTTAAATATAAAAAGATTGCCGAGCCATTGGCCTTTCCAGCTCGTTAAAGTAAAAGGAATGCCATCCCTCTCATATATTTTAATCTTTTTGGACTTGAGGGATTATTAAACAAAACGATCGAGCGCTTGTCTTTGTCGGCTCGTTAAAGCTATTGAAAAGTCATCCCTTTCGTATTATTTTATACTTTTTCGGACTTAAGGGATTATGCCATGAAAAAGGACTGTTGGAGTCCCCTTTTCATCCCTTTTCAAACTCTCTAAACATGAAAAGGATGGAGTTATCTTTGTCGTTAAACTCGTTAAAACAATAGCGACAAACTTGTCCGCCCAGACAAGAACGAGTCTCACTGACGCTAGGCTCACTAAACACAAAGCGACAGGTTTACTCGAAGGGAAAATTATAGACCAACCATATGTTATCATCCTCAAGCTTGAAAAAAATAAAGAGGTACTGGTCAGCAATGATTGGGGAAAAATGGGAAGAAAACTTGGAGAATTTTCTTAGTAGCAGGTCGCTCTTGAACATGACACTTTCACTCCATCACCGTGATTGAGTTGGGTTGGGTTTTTCCGTTCACCATCACCATTGGTCCTCCGTACCATCCATGGGGTTAACGCTACCAATCCATATAAGTGTTGCCGACATGTTCAAGAGAATTCATTCAGAGAATTCACCATCTAGCAAATGCCTCATCCACTACAATACATCCGCCCTTCATTTTTCATGGCCGCCATTCCTGAACCTTATATCATCAAATCGTTTTCACCTCCACAAAAAATCATTTGCTCCGTTTCGTGTCATAGATGTGGGATACATCAAGGCCCTCCTATGACAGGTCACTTCTTGTCGACATCAGCGCATTATCCAAGAAGTTGACTTAGAAACAACACTTTCAGTACTTTGAAGCTTGCATGCCTCAATGGCAAGTTTCTCACTTCCGGTGACAGGTTTACATCAATGACCTTCAACCGAAAGACTTTGCGTGGTGTTCAACATCGGCTCATATATTCACACCATGTGAATTGTACTATACTAACTTGAGGGTCATCATCATTATCAGTGACTCCTCTCGTGTCTGTTAACAGCTTACATTATTGGCTGGTACTCAGGCGATGTCTTTCCATGTTCAACTTCAGAACATCTTTTCATATGGATCAACATGTACATTGGGTGAAGATTGAACGAGTTTTGAAGACCCCGAATCTAGTTTCATCCATCCGGGCTGCGATATATTCAGGAATATAAAGACATCAATTGTACACAGAAGCTGCACAGATAGTCATCTAAGCCATGGAAGATGACTCTTCATGTGAAGAATCACCAGTCTGCAACACTAGACGATTGTCTGTCCTATGTACATGAAAATGAATTTATAAAGCTAAGCATAGGAATGCTCGCCTCAGCTAGATCATGAAAATAATATGATGATGATGTATTGTATTGTATCTTATACAAGTTACCTTCCAGTACAAATACCTCGGATCCTTATGATAAAGCATTTCACCCAACATCAGAAGATTTATGACCTCATGCTTTAGGGGGCAGCTGTTATAGACATATTTGGGAACTGCAACCCCAAACTCATATGTCCATAAACTAAGGGCTCCTTAAGTCCCTAAAAGTGTTATTTCATACCCTAAAGGATCATGGTCAACTGATTACATCATTCCCAGAAGTTCCACTTGAAAAACTACACAGAACTGGCCAAAACTGGACCATACAGACTACTCCATGGGCAAGGTGCGATGCATACTGGCTGCCAAACTAGCCAGGTGTGATGCATACTGAAATGGCCTTCTGTGGGGTGTGATGAGGGAGAATAGACAAATGTCAAAGACAGTTTGCTAAGTGGATGATCATGGAATCTTCTAGAAACTTCTCCTGTGACACTTGCTTCTCTGAATTCGCCTAGGGATGAGTAAGAGATCAATGAAATATCCAAGTGGAACCAAGAACTATCAGTGGAATGAAACTAATCAAAAACCCAGAGCTGACTCACACCCTTGCAAGACATCTATAAATGGATCCCTCATTTGAGAGATCTAGGGGCTGGAATTTTATAGTTTGTAAGGAAGTGTTGATGGTTTATCTGTGAGAAGAGACATTGCATTGTTGGGTGATTTTATTGTTTAGGTGAAGAGGGCTTCTACACTGGGAGGATGATGCTGGATCAGACAACCGGGTTGTAATCCTCTCTTTCACTAATATTAATAAAGTTATTTGAGTTTTCCTCCATATAATCGTGTGTTTATGAATCTTATTTGTTTATGAATGCAATTGTATGGTCAATGTGTTTCTGATTCCGCATTGTTTATGATGTTTTAGATGGATATGCTTTGATAGTTTGTTGTTACTTTGACTCTACAGGTACTCTTTGAAGCGGGACAAGTAAGAGAGGAGTGGCAAATTCTATCAAGGAAAGGAGAAATCAAGCTAGGATCAAAGTGGAAGATCCAGGTTGGTCCTCTTTTCTTCCCTCTAATCTATCACACTTAAAGGAACTCTTGAATGGCTTTCATTGTTTGTTTCTAAGATCACTACCCATCTTAGTGGGACTAGCAGTTCGAATCGACACTAGTTTTCCCTGAAACAAGGTGGACTTGGTCTAAGAGATCCTTCCATCATGGAAAAAGTATGAAGAAATAAAATATAGTGTTATTGGTTATAGGGTGTACAAGAATTATCGAAACTCATTTGGAAGTGCAAACAAACCAATCAAATCTCCCCTCAATATATCATCCATAATTCCTTTTAGCAAATAGGATCATCTATATGGAACACAAAAAATAAATGGATGCATCTAATCCAACAACATTTCTTATGGGAGATATGAGATGACAAGTTAGCCTTATTTTTGGATGAGTCTTCGAGACAACTTCCCAAACTCCAATATTAGAATGAGATAAATATTTTGAGTCATGCCATGAATTCACAAGGAAAACATATATTGAAGGACTATTGATAATTGTAATACCGCACCTCCATGTGGAGGCAATGTCCAGCTCCATAAGAGTGTCATCCCAAACCAAAGGAGGCCACATGGACCACATTATGAAAGAATATACAAGCATGATGTATCTCAAGTACCTTTTAGTGAAGGATATTCTCTTAGTCATAGTAGAGATCTTTCACTTCCTCCTTCTTAGGTTTCTTTGTCTCAGCCTCTTCTACTTCTTCGGTAATGTGGACTTCTTCCTTATTCCTCTTGTTATTGTCCCTTTTAAGTTTAGGAAAATCTCTTAGATAGTGCCCATATTCCTGAAATCCATAGAATTATACTTTGTCCATGTTCCTCTACTTCTTTTGAGGACCAAACTTTCCTTTTCTTCTTGACATAGCAGCATACGCTTGATTCTGCTCATTTGTTCCTACATCTGATTTTTCCTTTAGTATAGTTTCTTAGATCTTACACAATGACCATAGATATTGAAAAGGAGTGGCTTATTTCTTGCCATAGATACTTGAAGTGAAGTTTCCCCATTCCTCCAGTAGTGCATTTAGTACTAAAGTGGTCATTTCTTTGTCAGACATTATTTCACCTAGATATTGAAGTTGATCTCTTATTTCAAAGATCCTCATAAAATATGAGGTTATTCCTTCTTCCCTTGAGATATTCAATTTGTATAGTTCTTTCCTTAGAGAGATTACTTGTCGAGCAGTACTTACAGAAAATAACTCTACCAATTTTTCATTAATATTTTTTGCAGTGTCTAATTTTGATATGTATGGGATGAGAGAGTCTTTAATGGATTCTATATAAAAGAATCCTCTGGGCTCTCACTTATCCCTTCATAAATCTAGCATGTGCTTGATTATATTCATTGTGTAGTTGAGTTATTGACCCTTTGATGTGGTCCATGACTTCATTCTCAATGAGATTTAGGTCTGTTATTTTATCCAATGCAATGAAGTTTGTAGCCCCAACTAGTTTGTTGATTTACTTGCAAAAAGACATTTTGATAGTATCAGATGAAGTCATCAAGTTACTTGAGTATTTGCTTCTTGCTTCCACCTTAATCTTGATGTTGATAGAATATTACTCCTTGAAATATTGAGAGAGGGTTTGCTTCATGATCCTTCTTGAATGTTCTAGCCTTCTTTAGATGACGATCTTGAAAATTCTTCTAGGGTTTTGGTCTTTCTTCCTTCTTCCTTCTTGAATATGATTTCAAGACTTGTTGTTAGGTAGATTTCTTGATCTAGAGTTTTAATATGATGAAGATCTTGATCTCTTGCTTGGTGTCCTCTAGCTTGCTTTTCTCCTTCTTTGAAACTTGATTCTTGTGTGTCTTCTTGATTAGATGCCCCTTCTTAACTTTAGCACCTAAGATCTGATACCATGTTGAGAAATCTAGGGTATAATTAGTTAGGACATTTCTCTTGCTTGATAATTGCTTGTGATATACTTTTACTTCTTGTATTATGATCTTATTTTTGTTATGTTATTATTGTGATCTTTTCATCAAGACAATTACCAAATAAATAATAGAAGACAAGTGACACAGTATGTAGGCTTGTTAGCCAGGGCCAAAACCTCTCACTCTTTGAGAGGAAAACCCAATAAGAAATTATTCTTATAGATCTTCAATTGATGAATACCAAGACTATGGAAAATACCCTTGAATCTAGTGTCCTCCCAAGACCCTTTTCACTAGCCTCCTTGATGATCTTCCTCTTCTCTTTCTCGGGAGTCGGCTTCCTTCTAGAGTCTTTAATTGCTCTTCTCTACTTCCTAGAGAATCTCGGTCCCTTCTCTTCACACTGCCCTTCTCAGCCTCCCTATAGAATCTTAGTCTCTTAGGTTAACCCTTTTCTAAAAACCCCAGAACACTCTTCACTCCTTGATTAGTCTCTTCAAGAGAGAGACCTATAACACTTCTCCTTGGCTTCCTTTTGTGAGATTCTTTACCCAAACAAGGTCACCTCAATGCAACAACAAGTTCTTCGACCTTCTCTATATGCCCTCGGATCTAGTACCTTCGCATGTGGGAGAGTATACAAGCCCAAATCAGACTTCTCAGAAGTATCCCTTTCTTCACTCTCCTTCTTTTTTTTCCTTCGCTTCTCTTTTCTAGTCCTTCTTTGCACTTATGGTTGTAGGCTATTCTTCATTGAATTGCTTGCCTCCAAGTGAGGCTGAGTGTGGCTATAGATACACATTGCCTCATGTCCTTTGGGCCGACATGATCATAAGGAGGAGAGTCGACATCATCTTCTAGGTTTCTTCATTTGTTGTAGGCCAACTTGAAGAGGGATAATGAAAAGGTCTTGGAGGATGACTTTACACAAATAAATGTGACTCTATACAAAGTGTAACATGAATTCATTACATGACAATGACTCTTTTATTAGTTTATGACTAGATGAAAAAATTCGTAAAGGCTCTCAATGGGAGCCTTGACTAAAAAATAAAATATCTTGCTCACAAAACCCATGATGCAAGCATTACAATAAATTTATTTTTCTTCTTTTCATCTCTTCACATAAAAATACAATTACATGTCATTATGAAGACCGAACCTGGTTACACTTTTCAACACTCTAGAATTATAGTTGATGGAGATTCAAAGCTAATAATTAAAATAATCTCCAAAATCTCAATGACTCTCCTGTCTCCAAGGTTTTACAATGTTTTCATCTGGAAAATCTTCTACAGTCGACAGTCCCTCAAATCCAACCCATTCCAGTGATCATCCATTCCCACATTTGACGTGATGGAAATAAAAATGTGGATAACTAGCCAATTCTGGATACTTAGATCCGAACCACCCATTTTCATTCCCTTGGAATCATCTCCCTAAATCTCAACTTAAATATGAATTCTAGGCTCTAATGGTTCAAAATATGCATCACCCAAATGGGGTGACTAAGGTGGAAAAAGGGGGGGGGGGGTTCAAGTTGTATAACATGCCAACTATTGTTACAAGGAACCACCCATCAAGGATGTTCTACATTCATTAGGATCATACATGTCACCTAATATTTTTCTCAGCAACCAAAAATATGAACCTCATTATCTTTTGACAACCTTGGGACATCAATGGTTGCCTCATTGGGATTCCACTTTCTTCCTAAGGTTATTCTCAGCAAACACAAAGGTGAATCTCATTATCTCTGGGTGACCTCGATTGTTCCTTTCCTTACCTCTTTCACTAGGTATCTCCTCATGTTTAATAGGTTACAGTCAACTGTCAGTGACACTCTCCATGCTAGGCTTACTGGATTTTTCCATCTCTTAGCTTTGTGCCCAACTCTATGTCTAAGAAGGAAAGATAGGCACAACCATGTTGTTTCATATTCCCATATGAAGGAAGATGCCAATCTACACAACATTCTGATTCATTAGGGATTCACTCCTATGTCGAGTCATGCAAAGCTTCACTGTGATAGTCTGATTGTGTTGATAGAGCAACAACACCCTCCAAGTGAGTCCCCTCTAGAGCCTAGTTGTTAGTACAAGCTTAGATATTTCTATTTTTATGGAGTTTGTAGTTTAAATAGTAAATTTTGGCTTGGTTTCAATTGCTCTACAAATGGTTCTACTAACATCTCAACTTAGTCCCTAGAAAGCTCAGATGGATATTTAGGGAGCAGTCTAGCCCCAGTCACTCTCACTAGCTCCAAGGTGTTTTGTCTCACTCCACTCGCTAGCATCAATGCCTAGGAAGTAGGTCGGGGTTTTAAGAGGAGTTGCCTACTATTAGGAGCAAGGTTTCTCTAGAGCTCAAACTTGAGCTGAGAACTGAGTAGCACGTTATAGGGAGTTGAACCCTCACAAGGTTTGATTATAGAGTTCACCCCTCCTTGGCTACATCTCTGGGTCTGTCAACATGACTAGACCACTCATATTTCAGTGTAAAATTGAAGTACATAAAGTATGTTGATGACCATGTGGCTATTTCCCTTTCAAGGAAATTCTCTCCTTCAGAGAACTCTCACATAAAAAAAAACATGACAACCTGCAATCACCATGTAGACTACAACAATTCAAGGAGCCTTCTGCAAAGACCCTAGACCTCATCTAAAAAAGAGCATACATGTAAAAATAAGGACATAATCCAAAGATTCCCTCATCTTGACATAGAGAGAAAAATATCCAAGAGCTGAACCTTTTAAGTATTAGTTGCTGCAAATGAATTCTGAAGGTGAAGAAACCCCTACAAGGTCTTCTTCATGCTCAACACCCTCAGAAAATGTTACCAATCCTTGTTTGATCCATACACCCCTTAGCCTCCAACTTGAAAAAATTCCATCTAGATGTGCTCAAAACATAAAACAAAGGTCACCAATGGATTCAAAGCATCCAAAAACCTCCAGGTTTCCTCTTTCTGAGCTCCAATTGGTGAAAAAACCAAAAAGTTATGCGCTGCAAGCTCATCCATGAACTTGAATTTTAACCATCCTACAATTTCGCCCTTCTGGCTAATGATCCTACAATTCTACCTTGAAAATCGCTAACTGAGCAACAAATTCACCCTTTGCGGGTGCAATTTGTTGGGCCATTAAATTGTCCTCTAACCCCTTGAGAGTGAAAATCATGGTCATATGGCCACATAGAGTCGAGGGTTGGGCCTTAACTCCCTCCCCTGACGTCCTAGCCCTTAAATTCCGAGCGAATAGTTACATGGCGTCATGGGTCCATGGGTTGGGCCTTAACGTCCACCCTACCCGTTGGAGCTCCTTTCCTCTTAGTGTGTGGTCATGTGTGGGCGCATGTGCCTGGGGATGGCCCCCACCTTCGCGCCCTAGGGGTTGGCCCCCTCCAAAATCTCGCTTGTGGTCATCTTTTGTAGCATGTGACTGTGGCTTGGGATGGGGCTAGGCCCCGACCCTTGGCTCCCTCCACCTGTTCTGTGGTGTGTGGTGTGGCCATGGACTAGGGCTTAGTCCTGGCCCCTTCCCCCATATACAATGTGCGTCCCTTCAAATATATGTTGGCCATTATGATTAACAAGGACCAAAGCATGACATAGTGGTAAGTCGTTGGACTTATGGGCATGAGGTCTCTTGTTTGAATCTTATGGGGTGTTGTTTGACCCAAACCAATATTTTACATGACACCGAGGTGGCATGTGGCAACCCATGATTGGGCCATGTGGCACCATTTCAATGGTCCGTGCAAAAGCAACTCAACCAATCAGATTTCACCACATGACAATGAACCAGAGGATGAAACTTGGCATCCTATGATTGGGTCATACCTTGCACAGACACCTTGCTGACTCAACAGTACAAAATCCCAATCAGTTGTCCAGTCAACTGCTTAGCTCAAATTTTAGTTGTTTCACCAAACTATCAGCACGTGATAACTTGAGCATACAGTGTCGGATTGAGGTGAAATGAGCATTGTTGGATTTAGAACAATGAACACTTCAATTTGGCGTTAGTTTCAACAAGTTCTGGGCACTTTCATTTTAGAGCATAAATTTGATCACATGGAAGCAACAAGGGCACCATACATGTCGAGGCCACAAACTCTAAAAAATAAATATGCGTATGAAACTATCTTTTTAATTCTCATTTTCCTTCATGTTCTCTTGTTTTAGTACCATGTTCAAGAAAGGCCACTATGGTCGACTACATTATTCAAATATTTTTTAATTTGTAGTTAAAAAATTTCTTCTTCCTTTTGCAATTTTGGAATTGAAGTTTTGTTTATGGTTTACTTTCCCCACTATCAGGCTACTTCTCATGATTAGGATGTAAATATATGTTAACATGAAATACAAATATTTACCTCAATATAATAATAATGATAATAAACTTCAACCTTTCCCCATTTTCATTCCATATACTCTGAGCCCACATGAACTTTTCTTCATTGATCATTCTTATGTTTGTATGTTGCAACCAATATTTTCCTTCAAGTCATCCTACATTTGCTTTCTATGTTACTTAATTTGCACCTGCATTCCCCTAGTGTACAAATTACTCCATTCATGTACTTATTCATTTTACCTTGCATGTGGGTTTTTGAATGAACTTTGTTTACTTTTTATCCCATGACTTCATCCTACACGACACCCTCAAATATTAACATATCAATTTCACTCGTATGTTGGTTGACAAAATTTCATAATACCTTGCACTCCTACATGAATCAATCGCGCATGATCCCACACTTTCTTGTTTTATCCTCTAGCTTCTTTCACATGTGAATGCGAGAGCCATTCCTTAGCAACATCTCATTATTATGTCCTACAACTTACATCCAATACCCCTTATTCATTAATCATTTTCTCCTTTGGAGGCACATTAAACACTAACATCAACACATTCCTTACTTAATTGAATTTCTTTCTATAATTAAATATGGTGCAATTCTAGTTAAGATTTTGCTATCTTTGTGAATCAATGTAATCCTTGTTACTTATTAACTACTTCCTTTGCACGAATCCACACAACAAGAATTAATAATATGCTTAATACATCAAGCTCTTAACTTAGTCACTTGTTGTTTTATTCATATATTTAACTAGTGTTGATAAGTATCAAACACACATTCCAAATATAATACGAGAAACCTTTCGTGAATACACCCTCAATATACATGGGAAACGAGATAACAACTTCCAGTGGTTAGTGACTTATAGATGGTATTCAAATCTTAATATGGAAGAAAGGAACACCAACAAATCCTAGACTTTAGGGATTTTGCATGATGGTTGTACGCCTAAAGTCTTCTACTTTTCTGAATTAGTTTCATAGCACACTGATGAATTAAATGTTAGGAAAATGCATACATGGCTTGCTAACTCTTCCGAGGCTCATGTTTCTCTAACCCTTAGTGTTTTCAAAGAAAATGATTTGGCTTCTAGAATCCAAGTGAGTATTCAAAGTAGAAGAATTTGATGCCTTCCTGATGAACTATAGTGGAGGAATGAATCTTCTAAAGAAGTTACCACAAAACCCAACTAGGGAGCTAGTTAACGTTGACAAGATTGAGGTATATGCACTAGCCAACCCATATCAATAATTTGCTTGGTTGTTCACGCAAGTTCTTGGCTAAGAATAAATAAATAAATCTGCAGTATTTTCTCTATGTTTTACATTATTGTGTGCATGAGGGAGTCATATTCAATTAGACCCATGTAGTTTCAACAAAAAATTCCTATCAGTTAATAAATTTCAATCTGTAAAAAATGTTTTACATGTGTTCATACCTGGTACACATCATTTTTTATTGTAATGTCTCTAAAGGCCTCTATACGTTGTTGCGGCATTCCAATTTTGATCTCGATGCTATTCGATTCTAACATTCATCCCTTTTGAGACATAAGGCTAAATCTCATTTTTATTTGATGTTGGGTTATTTTCTAATTAAATGTATAACAATGCATATTGGTCAGTTTGCTAGAATATGCTCTCATGAAGCTTTGCCCCTTTTAGAAGGAAAAGGGATTTTTTTAGATAAAACAAGAATTTTCATACATTTCGTTGTTTGGCTTTGAAGGGAATCCCTTGGTGCTCCCAATCTATGTTTGTGATTTTTTGTTGTTGTTGTAGAATTATGTTGATAATACAAATCTTGGGCTCTCTTTTCCAATGAAAAAAAATAAATTTACTTTTTCCCATTTCACTATGAAATATCAAGGCTAAGAATATTTTTGGAATCAATCAATATGCTACTTATCTGGATCTATTTAATTTAAATGAGCTAGAAAAAATTAAAGGATTTGATCCTTGGTCTATTTTCTCTTCTCACATTAATTCCATTGGATATGGTATTGTGTTTCAAGGAAATCAAGATAAAGGTGCTAGAGACAATCAAAATTTTCCTAACACTTTGTGGGATTTTTATGAGGACCCAAGTGCTTTGTATAACTCTAATCTACCTCACATGCAACATGGAAAGGCAGTCACAAGGGCCAGCGATACTCTCTAACACTTATTAAAGAGTGTCCACTTCAAAGAGTCAATCTCAAGTAAGAGAAATCAAGAAGAAGATCACTGATATTATTGGAGAAGGTGGTACCATGAATCAACCGAGGTTCAATCTTGAAAGGTCCCATGTCGTTGGAGTCAATTCCAAAAGGAAGAAAGGCAACACCCACATCACACCCAAAGACGTAATTATCTAAGTTATGGAAATTGGTGATGTTGAATAAACACTAGAGGAACTAGACTGGGCTAAAAGGAAAGTCCTAGAAAACTAGTCTATGGTTGAAGAAGAACTAACTCAACAAGAGCTAGTTAATTTTGAAATTGAATTAGTGACACTTCATCACACGACCTACAATAAAAACTTGAAAAAATTACAGTTTGAAAAAATAAATGTCGAAAAGAATAAAGTTGTAGGTAAAGTAAATTATGAAATTGATGTTAAAGGAATAAATCTGTTGAAATTATTTGAATTTCATCAAGCGACTGTAAATGAATCGGGTAAAGGAGTTGTAAATGGCTTTATTACCAAATCCATTTCTTGTTGAACAAACATCCACTATTAAGTCAATTTCAGCTTTAGAGGACATGCTAGAGAGTAGCTAAAGGATTAAAGTAGCATCGAGTTTGTTGGTCGGAATCTAGTAGTACATTGTTTACAATGCCAATAAAAGAATTGATACAATCTTAGAAGTGTGAGAGGTGGCTACAACTTCAACCAACTTATCTTTGAGAATTAACACCCTTATTGAATGTTTACAAAAATATCTAGGGAATGATGAAATGTTTTATAAAGGAGCATTAAATACATTCATCATGAATGTGTTAGATATGAATTAAGAGTAAAAGAAAGAACAAAATATTTCGTTACAAGAAAGAATCAAACAATTAAAAGTATGCTAAAAAGAAAGAATTAAAACATTTTGCAAATTAATTTCCATGTGTGATAATATCAAAACAAGGTGAAGTGACTTGTTCTTTAAGTTGATTGAAGTGGCGAGGGAATTGAAGGGACCCCGTCTTATCGTGGACACAATGCCATTACATAGGGAGAAAATGTAGGAATATGTTGATGTACTAAGGGTCACTTGGGAAAATAACTTTAACTAACATGTTGATTTCCAAAAGGAACAAATTGAGAAATGGTTAATTTAATTCATTAGTAAAAATGAAGACAAATATACCATAAAATGTCAAATTAATTCTCATTTGAAAGATATTGAAGATGAGTTGTTCAAAGTGTGAGTGATGCAAAAAGTTACCATGGCACCCTTAGGAGACTTTGTTGAGCAATGACTCGAGCGTACTTTGGAGAAGGTAACTACTTTAAGATAACTAATTGACAGTTTCGACAATTGCACTTCTAGCATACATCTAACATCTAAGAAAAGGAGCAACACTAAAAAGGCCCTCTTTTTCTAGCACTGTATCCTGTCTAGTTTTGTTTTCTGATCCTTCTTCTCATTAAAAAACCACATAACTTTTTGGGCCGTGGAGTCTTCCAAGAATTAAGGTCAAATTTTTATTGTTGTTATTTTTCTCTTTTAGTCTTTGGCTTTTGTTATATGGTTCAAAAGATCTCAATCCATGTCCTTAAATGAAAGAATGCCTTTACATTTATCAAATATTGTAGACTTCATTAAAACATTTGTATATTTTTAAGGTTTCTTAGAGAACTCTTTAACAGTCCATCTCTAGCATGATCTTTGAACTTTGAGTTTTAAGCTTAAGATTGCAAGGGTATAGCTCTTTTTCACCCAATGAGTTTGCAAGAAAAATTCTTTTAAATTCTTTTAATGCATTCCATGATTTATTTCTTCAATCCAAATCTTGATTCTTTAATTACATTTATGTTGGAAATGCTATGAAAATTTATGAGTTCTAAGTTTTATTTGATGTTTATGTTCATATGTATATATTCTTTGAGTATTTGAGGTCTAGTCCTATCTCAAGCTTCTTTCTTTTTCTTGATTTTTGACATGTATGATTATTTGTTAAAGAGGAGTACCACCTATAAAAAATGACGCTGAAAAATTATTCCCTCAAATGTTATCATTAAGATTTGGCCAATCCCAAAGATCAACATTTATTGGTGACTCCAATGGGGAGCTAAACAAAACACTAGCTTCATAGGAGCAGTGAACTTTTATAACACGATAAGGTTTGATACGACCTAATTACCAACAGACCTGAAGACTAAAGGAGTATACTCCATCAATTATATGATTTAGTTTTACAAACTATGCAAAACCAACACGAACTTGAACAATCCTAACATGTTCTTGTTCACCAAGAAAGAATTAAAGACTTGCAAAGAAAAAAACAAGTAGAAATACGAAGACAAAGAAATTTGTGTTAAATGCTAGAGTCTCACAAAGATATCAAATGATTGATAAGATGAAGTAGACAAAGACTTCTCGAGTTAACTTAAAAGTAGGTAGAAAGACCTATTGTTTATGAAGAAGCATTGACATAAAAGAAAGTATGATGGCTAATTGGGACGAACAAGAAAATGAATAACAATGGAACAATGGAGGAGCAAATAAAGAAAATGACAAAAAGTACCAAAGAAGACAAACATCTAGCAACTTCATCCTTTTCCCATTCTCCCCCCGTGGATTTTTCTTGTTTTTAGTGGCGACGATGTATTGGAGCCAAAGAAACATTTGGATTAGTTTCTTACTATGTGCAACATTCATCCAATTTAGCACATTGATGTCATGATTATAGTGTTTTTACATACGTATGATTGGTATCTTTCACTTTTCGCCAAGATAATATCCCTTTGATTCATGTCAATATTTGCTCCACCAGTTGTTCCTTTTTACAAAATTTACTTAAATCCATCTTGAGAAAAATGAAAGGATCAGAAATTTCTATCTCCACTTCTTTCAGAACCTGCAAGAAATCCCTATGGAATAGTGACTAAAGGACTCAATGATATTCAAATGTTACCTTAATGTTATACCATCAAATGCAAAATGTGCTATTAAATCTTCCCATATTGTACCTTTGCAAAATGCAATAAGGAAAACCACTGAGATGGAGGAAGACATAATCAAAAGTAACTTTGACCGATAACCATCCTTGGACGTGTCGAGAAACAAGCATCCAAATTGACATTATCTTCACAACCTTCCTCCTCATCAATGCATATACAAGATCAAGTAGTAGGAAGAGTAATTTTACAAGATCAAGGATTTCCAAAAAGTATTTTTCAAAATCGAGTTGAAAGAGGAATCTTTCAACGACCATCTCTGGATATAAGGAATGTTTCAGAGGAAGTTTTGAAAATGCAACAAGATGTAGAAATTGTGCAACTTAATTGGACCATGAGACACATGCAAAATGATATTAGTTGTCTTAATAGAAATGATAATCTTAACCCACAAGAAGTAGAAAGAGCGATGATGTCAGATTCCAAAAAACAAATTGATAAAAATTAGAAACCCAAAGAACATGGACCAAGAGTGCCTTGTATGCCATATTCAAATGTAGTCATTTTGGAAGAAAATGACATCTTTGAATAACTTCACAAATATTCAAATCCTTCAATCAATGAAAGAATTCAAGAATCCAATGTCCTAGAATTGATTCAATATGAAAAAAACATACAAACTCTTACCCAAGAACACTCTGATGAGCAAGAAAATTCAGAAAAAGGTCAAGAGAATTTGATTCAAACAAAAACTCAAGCAAGCAAGTTCAAGCCTAGAAATCAAATAGATAAAGGAAAAACAATCAATGATACTCCTCAATCAACCCTTCAACAAGTTTACGAACAACAAACAAAAGAACAAACTAATGCAACGACGAAGATGACTTACAACATAATGAATAGACTAAGCATTTTTTTTAAGTGATTAACATATCTTTCTACTTGTTGAAAGCCTTTGAGAATACCAATCCATCAAGCTCAAGAATAGAAACAACTTTTATTGGTAATCAACAAATACCCAAATAGTTGCTATCCGAAAAATACCTCTCTTTATCTCCCAGAAGTCATTATTTTATCTTACATAATTGCATAGTGGATAGTGGTCCTACAAATAATATAATGCTACTTTCAATTATGAAGTCTTTGGGAGTGGAATGCACCAAATATTATGAAGCCGCAGAAAATATACATGATGTTGTTTCAAAAAAATTCCTCCCACAGAAAAACTAAAATGAAAGATTTTGTGAATGGATAAGGCTCTGCACCACATATAAATACAGTCTTCACTATAAGTGTAGTTGACTTCCCAATGGCTTATGGAGTTGTTCGTGGTTGTGATTGATCAAATAGTTGATGGCACCCACGGCTTCTATAACTTTGTTTTACTCTTGCATGATCTATGAAATGGATTTTGAAGGGCCGTAAAGCTTTAAAATGGATTGCTCCTATCGTATACAAATTTGTCACAGAAATAGCAAATAAGATGACCAGAAAGCGAGCTCTTGCTTCCAGCAAGGCATCGGTGCCATCCGAAATTAGAAATGGCTTATCGATGTTAAGGTTCATTAAATCAAAGAAAAAGTTAGATTCACTTGGTTCTGGTGCCAAAAAAGATATGCGGTCTCTTGCATAAGCTTTCACATTCAAGCTTTGGCCTGATAATATAGATTGATGATGCGCCTTATTTAGTTTACTAATGAAATGTTTGATCTATTAATTCTTAGATCAAATTGTCTAAATGTCGATGATTTTTGTTTGTTTGTCAAGTATCTGTGATGTTTTAGGCTTGATTTATGGCTTGAGAAATTGCAACCCAGGGGCATTTAATCTGTTCAAGTAACCGGGATGGCGCCCAGCTTGGGCCACACAAGCCCTTGACTGGAATTTTTACCATGTCTCCTCCCCTAAAACAAGCACAACCAGCTTGTTTGGTTTGATTGTGGGTCGCCTTGCTAACAAAGCCCATCCTCAACTAGTTGTGCTAGTGAAATTTGACAGTATTGGATACATTTTAAAAGAAAATTGAGAAACAGTTTGATACCGTGTAATAGTTTTAACAGATCACGTGCTTAAAACATATTCAGATTAATACTTTTATTGTTGAGTAGGTAATGAAGTATGGTTAACAATGGAATAATACATTTCTGTGAAACATATTTTTAGGTGCATCGAACAGTTTGTTTGGTTTGTATTTGTAAACTGTCACACCTTCAGGCTCCCATGGCTATAGATATGCTAGAATTCTACACTTTCTATCTTTCAGTTGATGATTTTTCTTATGATTCACTATGTTTATAAGCAGCACAGGCCTTCCACATTTTGATGCATGAACTGCAGACAGTGGCCAAGGCATACGTAACATTTGGTATTATCTTGAATCTTGATTGTAGGCATTTATCAAAAGGTGGGAAATCACCTTTAAACAATACTTTTATTTCGAACTGGCAATCAAATACAGTAAAGAATTAGCTTCTCTGCAGCTCTCTCCTCTTTTTATGAAACTCTTCTTGAATGCAGTCAACTATTTATCATGCTGAATCATACAACTGTTTCCTTGATATATACCAAATGCTGGAAGAGAATATGAAGAGGAAGGACAAGCTGCTTTCCCAACTTCTTGATCGCATGATATTGCTTTTTCTAATGTATTTCTGTGAAACATTGAGGGATCTTCTAACGCCACAAATTGTTCAGCAAGAGGTTCAGAGGACTGCAACACCCGCCTCTGTGTGGAAGATCTGTCAGCAACAACCAACTTCGAGAGTTAGATTCATAGATATATTACTCGATTAGAAGATAAAATGAAGATTTATGTGATTAATCTAAATGGCAAAATAAATATTTAATTAATGTCTTAGTTTATATCCTTGCCATTAGGAATCATGCAGGGGGCATCATTCCCATATTGTAGTGTCTAAATCTTGAAACGTTTCCCAGTAACGTTTCTTAAACCTTTTTTGTTTTTCTAGGAAAAAAATTCTAAATATTTTGTGGTCAAGTTTAGGATGCATCATTTTGAAAAGAAAGGCCCAATCCTCAAATCGAACTTATACTTATTTCGATGGGATATTGGTTTTCCGAAACTCGGTAGTGAAGAGTGCTGCCCTTGAAGCAAATTAAGAAACTTTAAGAGTTGTCTGTTTTTTCAGCTTTTAGGTTGCTTGGGTAATTTTTCCAGGTTTTTATTGCTATATATTTCTTCTGGAGGAGATTATTTGCTCTTCATGGGCTGTTAAATGTAATTCAAGTCTGCTTTTTGTTTCTATATCCTTATCCTTTTACTGGAGAAGACTATTTACTATTAATGGGTTGTTGAATGCAATTTGTCTTTTTTAAGTGTACCTTTCGGTGCTTCATCAAGTAATTAATTGTACAAAGATAGCTTCTGTAACTTCTTATTTTGATTGCAACTCAAAAGTTTTAGGTTTTTCATTTCTGATTTCTTATTTTGTAGTTGATGAGGCTCACAATCTGTCAATCTGACAAGGAAAGAATAGTTCGAGTTAGGAAATATAATCAATATCTCTAATATCTAAATGATTCTTGGTGGCATGAGCGTTCATGTGGAACTAAAGGTTATATTAAAGATCATCAAATATGGGTACAGTGATATCATCTAAAGCAACCTCACCAATCTCTCCAATTTTAGGTTATTCAAGAAGTAAAGACAAGAAAGGCAATGAGTTTAGGGAATAGCAGGGCACAACAAAGAGGTAGTAGTATAAAGACAAGAAAGGGAATGAGTTTAGGGAATAGCAGGGCACAATAAAGAGGAAGTAGTGATGTAATACTACTTATAAATGATGAAAGATTCCCAAAATGCAAGTTCATAAAAATTGTTGGTGCAACTGCTCCCTTATCTGACAAATTAAAAAATACAATCAATGGTGCACTTGGAAAGAGTCGGTTACTAGCTCTCAGCTTGCCATATCTCTCTCATGTACAAAATCATATGAAAAATAACAAAAACTGCACTAAATCCTATAGAATAAGAATCATGGGTAAAAGAAGAAGGTTCAGAACTTGGGAATCTTTTGGCAATCTGAGTCTGAGTGAGCCCAGCCGATCTGGTTTTTCTCATTGTCATAAACAACAAGGCGCCCTTGCAAAGATATGTCTGCAAAATGCAATACACTTTGGTTACTTTATCTTAGTACCATCACCAACATGTTGATTAAGAGCATGCCTCAACTGCTCTAGATACAAGCTCACCCAAGGCCATTCATGCCACGGTTATAGAAAAATCAGCCTGACAAACACAAACAAAAAGCAGCAAAACAATATGTTGTTTCATTACCTCCAAGAACATTCGTGTCCAAAATTCCCATTTCAGTACCATTCAAGATTCCCAAGCAGACGTTACCTTCTTCCTGTGCATTGAAACTCAATCAGCAGTAATAATTTAATTTTTTATTTTTTATTTTTTATAATAGCGATCATAAGCTTAATCAAGAAATAGCTTCTGCAATAATATCTTCTTTGACAGACTCATAATGTTGATTCTTGAATGCTATCTTATCATACAATCTCATCTGGTGGTAAAGACAGTTTTCATAGAGTATGTCAAATCATATGCACACTTACACTGATGACCAAATAACCTCCTGGAGAAATTTCCATCTGTTTTGCTCTGCCACTTCCAAATTTGAGTGTTAATTTCTTAAAGTATTGCGCCACCTCTGCAACCGAGCTGATACATTTCACAAAACTCAGGAAGCATTCAGGATACTAATATCTTGCCAATGGCCATAGTTTTTATAATTTGTACCCTAAATAAAGCTAAGATTAAAATCTTGAAACCGAACATGCACTAGGCTTTCTGGCCATAGTTTTTATAATGTGTACTTTAAATATGCCTGAGATTGAATTGTTGAAGTTGAACTTGCACTTGATTTTCAAAACCTAACCAAAGCTATTTACCTGAAGCTATTTTTCCCGTGCCAACAGAATGGTAGGAATGGGTCTAATGAATCTTGCTCCAACTGTTTCCTAGGTACGTCTTCTTTAACCTGTCAACATTGCATTATTAGAAAGTGACAAAGTCCTTATAGTACATGGGAAGGGTAATTTGTGATACTTACAGCTGAGAGGAAAGCACCATAAGCTTGACTTGTGAAGTATGTGTAGGAGCTACCACTATCAAATATTATTCTTCCTAGCTTTTTTCCATCTCCGTCTTTGTCAAGGGGTTTGTTTCCAAACATCATCTGTGCAGCTCCCACATCATAGTGTTTTCTGTAAAACAAGAGAACATTATGTTAGTAGAAGCTCATAAGTTCATAGACTATTTTAAATAACAAATTAAATCAAGAAAGTTTATATATAAGGGATTTCAAGTTAATTCATAAAGCAGAAGACAGGGGAGTTGTTTCTAACTAGAGGCCTATGATGCAACTCAGCGTCCCTATAAATTATTGGCCAAGTCTAATATGCAAGATGCTACTGTAAGTAAATAGCAAACTGGCTTTATGAGGGGAAGATGCTTGTCAGAGAATATAGTTAATTTGGAGGAACACGAACTTGCAAAGAGAAGAAAAACGCATAATGGATTTGGTGCTGTATTTCAGGGTATAGAAACCAGATTTACAGGAATTAACTGGAGATGTGTCTGAGCAAGTTGAAAACTATAGAAGACCGTTTGTCTGTAAAATCGAACACAAAACGAAGATGAAGAACAATATTATGAATATTCTGAAGCCTAAAATGACCATGGTGTGGATCTGGAGGAATTTTGTCACATCCATATAATCGAGGCTGTAGATGAATAACCTTATCCAGACTCTCCATCGTTCTTGTACTGAAGCATGTGAAAAGAGAGGGGCGCTCATACAATTTATACAAATTTTGGATCAATTAAATGATCAGCACAAATGAATTCAAAACAAGAAGGCTATGATGAATCAGAGTATTCAAGATTAGGAGCTCAGTGAGACTAACTTACTAAGAAGTGAATTTATGCTATGCTCCTTGAGGCTGAAATTAAACGTGAATTCTGGTATGTGATGAACTAGGATTTGTTGCCTATTACATTGATGAAATTTTTATGTGTTGAGGGTTACTTTTAGGAAATTTGTTGAGAAAGATTCTGTTTGATTAAGCTGAACTTTAAATTGAAAAGACGGAGAGCAGAGAAAGTGGATTTAATTTGATCATACGTGGATGGCTTGCCAAGCATGGGAACCCAAGTCATGGCTGAGGTGGGTACAAGATCATCACCAAAGAACATATATCCCTGATCTCGTCCCCCTCCTGAAATACAGTGACCTATCACATTCTTGATAAGGCCTTGCTTTGCCCATTGCGATGGAAGACTTGCCATACCACTGCCAAGGCCCAAAACACCATCCGTGCGTGCAGGGGACTCTGCCAAAGATCCCCGTTGGTCATATCCACACCTGTCTCTCACAAAAAAAAAAAAAAATTACATGACTGATCACCTCGATTTATTTTTATGCCCATGACAACCAGTAAGATCTGTTATCAGATTCCATAATTCAGTATTTTTCACAGTTTTAGAAGTTGTTTGAAAGAAATGAATTCCAACAGACCAATTAAAAGAAGCAACATATACCCAAATACGGAATTGGCTGTCAACGCAGTTCCATTGGTGAGCAAGGTCCGAACACTGTCTCTAACAAGCACTCCCGAGGAAGAGCCTTGATCGGCATACTTAACATCATAACGACACTGTTGAGAAGAAGCTCTTTTGTGGCCACTCCCTGCCTGCACAGCAGCACACAGAGGATCATTTCCTGGCACCAGGGAGCCTTCCTTTAGCTTGTACAGTGGATGTGGTACCTGCACAGAAGACAGAACACTCTCATGTAGTCTCAGACTCTCAAACTGTAGAACCCAAGAAAAAATGAATTCAATAAATAGTAAGTGTCCACTGGTGACCTAAAAAGCTGAAAATTGCAGAGTCTCAAATACATCCATTACAGTAACTCAAGGAAGTGCCTAAGACATATCCAAGACAGAAATGCAGAAAGACAACTAACAGAACATACAACAAATGTAGGCCATGATGCAGACGCCAACAAATAGAAAACAACTTTCAAATGCATCAATTGGATCCTGTCAAGCACCATGAATTCTACCTTAAATACCATGTCGTTCAAGAATATCAAGAAATCCAACATGCTAATTTTCAGATTGGAATGCATACATAAACAGGGAGAGATAAAATGCAAGCAAGCAATGCATGGGCTACTAACCCAAAAAATGCAGAGTCAACTCTGAGGCTCAGCAGGCTAATAACTTTGCTTATTAAAAAATCAGGAAATATAAACTTGGCAAGGTACTGGTGCTTGCTAGCAAGTGTGATTGGCCTGCTACCAACCCACAATGCAAAGTGAACTCTGAGACTTAGAAAGCTCATAACCTGGCTTATTGAAAAACTCAGGGAACACAAACTCGCCAAAGTAGTGATCATTGTCTGCAAGTGGAATAGATCTACTACAAACCCAAAATGCAGAGTCACCTCCTAGATTCAGCTGGCTCATAACTGGGCTTATTAAAAAAATTTAGGGAACATAAACTCAGAAAAATCAGGGAATAAAACAGTATTCAGCAAAGTGCTGGCAATTGTCCGCAAGAAGCATAGGCCTGCTACCTAACCTGTGTATTGTATGAATGCATCTACAATATACTCAAATTGCTCAAATGAAAAACCAACGCATACCTCGGCACAACTTTTGCATGGAGCGCATTGGACCCAGGTGAGGTCACTACCACTGTCCACATCCTGAAAATATGGCTTTGGAGGATTCCCAATCAACATAGTAACATAATACAGTCTGCAATTCCACCATAATCAGTTGCATATTCTAAAACAAACCATGAATTCAGAGCTAAGAATGAAATTCAGATTGTCTTCTACATTACCCATCTGGAACAACGTTCCCTTTAAGGGAAAAGATGGTAGTTTGAACCGCCTGCAACCTCCTGCCAATCCTGTTCGTGTCTCGGCTCACAAAGGAGGACTTGGAGTCCCCTCCTTCATTATCATCTGCTGCTGGATATTTGGAGTGCAGACGGTATACGTAGGCCTGTTGAGAGAGGCACATGCAAACAGAGAAAGAGTACAAATCCAAGGAACAATTTTGTGAATAAACCCATGTTGATCTCAATGCCTTAAGGTGCCTATACAATGCTATTGTGCCTTCCCAATTGCATATAATCAAAATTTATAATGTGGGGGAGAGAGGTGGTGGGGTGTCAAACACCACAAACCATTTACTCATATTTAATTGAGTAACAGGGGATACCTTATAGGTGTGAAACTTGCTTCTGCTTTATGGTCAGCGTAACCTTTTTGCTTTTGGGTCACCTTGCAGTCCGGTTACCTTTCAAAATTGTTGAAAAGGTTGGAAAATTGGTGAAAACTTTGTAAGGAGAGCCTTTGTTATAATATTTTGAAATAAATTATTTATAAATGGAAGCTTGAGAAACAAGTAACTTTGAAACATTTACAATAATTATTAAAATGTGATATATTTAGAAGAGTAGAATTATTATTATTGCTAAATTAAATGTAATATTAATCCTATAATATGATAATTGAGTTAATGAAATATGTTCAGCAATAAAGTTGAAAAAAATAGTTTATATTACTTTCAATAATGATTTAATATTTTATTTCATTGATATAATTAAAAAAAAGTCATATTTCTTGCTTAGTTAGTGATGAGAAAATGTATTTGGAAAAATTATACGTTTAACGATACAACAAAAGCATTTTAAAACATGTAAGAATATAATCTTGGTAAAGAAGCAAACTTCAAACAAAATTATAGTTCAATGTCTAAACTTCTTAGGGAAGGAAGCATTTTTTTCTACATTTTTTCAACTATTATTAATTAAAAAAATAATTAATTTAAATAAATTAAAAATATAATAATATATGAAAATAAAAATTTATATATATAATATTAAAATATAATAATAAAAGAATAGACAAAATTTATAGTTTTAAGATAAAATTTGTGTTTATATTATTTTAAATATATATAAGGTAATGTTTAAATTTATTGTTTTACTTTTTTATATATAAAAAAGATTATTATCATTACATATATGAATTAAAAAAATATTGTTAATACCTCTATCTATATATATTAAATATTATTTATAGTTAAGAAAGAAATAAAAATATACATATATATGATAATTTTACATTTAACAATATATTAAAATGATTTTTTTCACAATTAATAATACTATTTATTATATTATTAAAAAAAAAATTTAACTCATAGAAAATAACTTCAATTTATTTATAATATTATATTTATTAAACATGATCTTTAAATAAGTCTAATTATATGTATATTTATAATTAATTAATTATATATATATATAAATGAGAGAGTAAATAATTAAATTGATGTAAAGAAATTTTTCTATCTTATTATTATTTATATAGATATATACATAGATTTGATGTTTTGTTGATTGTGTTCAGAGATGTTCTACAACTTAGTATGAAGGGTTGTTGTCATGTGAGGTTACATTTAAAAAGAATATTTATATGAACAAATTAAAAAATAGTAAGGGGTGTCAAGAGGGAGAGGGGTTATCCTTAATCCCGACGGGAAAAAAATGCTTAAGTACTCTTGGGGGCTATGCAAGAAGGCCAACAATCAGGCTGAACTGTATGGTCTCTTGCTCGGGCTAAATTTGGCAAAAGAAAAGGAGATTACTAAGACTATAACATTGAGAGACTCTCCCATCACCATTCAATATTTATTCAGAGACTCTTTTCCAAAGGACAATCAACTTAAACTTCTTCTTCACAGAATTTTGGGTGCCCTTTATCACTTTCATATCAAGATCATTTTTCATATCCTATGAGCTCAAAATAAGGAAGCAAATAAACAAGTAAATCTTGTGTGTCTCTTAAGATTTGGCTAGACCGACATCCATGACTTGTTTGGATGGCGAAAGATCCCATGATTAATTTTCTTCATTAGCCTATATATTTTTTGCTAGATCCGCTTTGAAAGTCCTTAGGGAAAATAATACTAATAACAACGAAGCCACCTCCCAAATCCCCTTCCTCATATGCATTGGCAACAACTATATAGTTCACGACTCTATTCCCGTCACTTCATATGAGGTGAGGTGGCTGATAGTGAGCAAGCAAGTCATGCAGAGTTTTGCCTCCCAATGTATTCGCATGTGTCAAGAGATGTTGTCAGATGGTACTACAATCAACATTCAAATCTTGCGCTTGAAACTTTGATGGCTCCAAGGCAGTGTATTGTTATGGAATTTAATGGAGAAGAGATTTACGTTGCATGTGGATTTTCGGCCATGGGATTAAAGGCACAGGTTGTGTAGGATTGCCTCGTATTCAACCTTGCATGGGTTGTGTAGGATTGCCTCATATTCAACCTTCATGGAGGTTGAGTTTGCAATGGTTTCAACTAAACACTTCTCTAAGCCAGGAGACTATTCTCACAACTAATGGGGTCAACTGTCGTGAATGGGGAATAATTAAGGTTGAATGTTTGGTTAATTGCACAACTGATGGAGAGTGGAACTTACACTATACAATGGGAGGTGATATGGGCAATTCAACCAAATTGGGGGTGTCATGGGTCTCTCTGCTAGCTTATGAAGCCAAAATCTTCCTCAACCATGTTCGCGATAGTGGAACAACTTTCTCTAGCTTATTTTGGATCTTCTTCTTGGGTTGGGAAGATAAAATTCTCACTAGACTCGTTTGTGGTAGAGAAATTGTCTTCTTTGGTGCGTTAGGATCCTCTTTGTCATTTGCAGAAGCCACAATTCTCTTAAGTCCTAATAGAGGCAGTACAATTGGCTTTGAGGTATATGCAATTTCTTCCCTAATCAATATGGAATTGATAAATGACATGTAAAAATAATATTATTGATATTACATAATCTGTAATTAGTTAAATCTCAATTAAACATTAATATTTAAAGCAAAAAAAATCAAATCATAAATAAAATATTTGAATGTCAACTATATATATATATATAAATATATATATAAAACAAGTGAAAAAAAATCTTATTTAAATAATATTTTATTAGTATTTTACTCAATATCAACATAGATCCCATCTTAATTCCACATCTAAGAGTAGAGAGGAATCAAATCTCTCAATACACAAACCTTTCTTCAAATTAGAATTCAAAAAAGGTATGCATGTTGAGAGATTTAATCCCAAAATTGAAATGGATCTATGTTAGTTAATTTTTTAAAAATAAAATAAAAATAAAAATTTAACTCATGTTATATTAACCCATTATTATTTTTCTCTCCCCTTTTACACAAGGTGATTATATATAACCCAATACTCTAGTGACTTTGATGACACTTTAATGACTTAAATGACCCTCGGTGGTGGCTACTCAAGCAATAAATTAAACATATAATTAATCTTAACACCCATACCTAACAAAATATTATATATTATATATATATATATATATATATATATTAAATTTAAATATATATATATATTATATATATATATATAAATATAAAATAAACTGTATTTGAGAATATAAAAATATTCAAATTTTTATAAAAGGAATATATTCCTAATCTAGAATTTTTAAAATTAAAAATCATTGGATAAGAATTCAAGAATATTACAAGTGTGACATGTTATTGAGGAAGTAAGAACTAAAGAAATTGCGTGCCTTCTTTTAATGAAAAGGGGTTTAAAGGTTTACCTTTATCACTACAAAATGATTTAGTGACAAAGCATAATGGTGTACCAACCCAAAAGAACAATATTCGTAAAAACTCAAAAATGCCCGGAAAGATCAATATTCGTAAGAACTAAAAAATGCACGTGTGTAATGAGAATTTAAGAATACTTATTAAGGAGTTCCTTCTTTTAATAAATTCACTGGATATTATAAGTTATTAATAACAATAAAATAGCATACTTTATTATAATGAAACTGAGGTTTTTTTAAAAGTTATTTACATAGGTGTAATTAGATGTTATTGGGATGTTAAAATAAAATAAATTAAATTAAAATAAAAATAAAGAAATTAAAATAAATGTTTATTATATATCTATATATAAGCTTTAAGGGTAGTTTAAATTGGTTGAATTTTTTTTGTTAAGTATTTCGTTCATCAGGTGGTTATAAAGTCAATTTTCTTTGATTGCCCTTGGGTTAGGTTTAGCTATTAGCCCGCAAGGCTGATTCCTTGGGTGATCAACCCAGAAATATATATGATGTTTTAGGAGGAAGTATATATTTTAAAGTATTAGGTCATTATTATATTTATTTTTTAATTAATAATTATTGTTTTTCTTAATAAAGGAGAAATAAGTAGAAATATTTTCAATATTCTCAAAATATATTTTATTTTTAAAAACTTAAATTATAGCATCATCACAAAATGTAAAGAAAGATAAGAAATTATTATTTACAGAAATAAAAAAAATTTATAATTTAAAGTAAATATCTTATATTATTTATTAAAGAAAATATTAACTATGCACCCCATTGACATGATCCCAAGAAAATACTCTCAAAAGTCACCACAGTGTTAGACTACACCTCACAATGATCCTTAGTTAAGTGTATTGTGGAATAATATGTTACTTAACTAATTTTAATTATACAACTGTAATAATCTCCACAAACATTAAAATTGCAATTCAAATGCATATGCAACAGACCATCATAGAGTGGATGGCTCACTGACCTAGTACCCAAAACATCATACAGATGACAAGTTTTATAATGAATAACCCTCCTAGATCCTGACATCAAGGCAAAACCAACCAACATCACGATATGACCTTTATAAGCCAAACCCTAAATTTTTGGTATTTAAAAACCCCACAATACATCCTCGAAATTTGATCAGCATCTCATGCAACAGTCAACACTTTTAGTTTTTGCATCACTTTAACACGTTTAATTCATTTGTCCAACATTCAACACCTTTAATTCTTTTGGGCAATGATTTGCACCTATAGTTGTATTTGCCTAAGAAACCCCTGACCCACATGCCCTTGCCTCACTAGGTAGGGCGTGTCAAATATCCATCTTATGCCACACTCATCTCCACCTAACTCTACTTTTTGGTTTCCCCTGCTCAAATCATCTTAACGCCAACTCATCATATGACTCTCCATATTGAATTGCTTGTCTTTTCAACTGAACTCTATCATGGGAGTTATTGTTTCAACACTCTTTCGAGTGATTTATTTCCCGCATGAAGGCAGGATTGTCACCGTTGACCAGCTTTCATTTCCCGGTCCAAATATGGCTCCTAGTCAACCATCTTCCCTAAATGGTCCTTTTGTACCAATGGTATCATCCCCGCCACGGGTTAATTATGTGGCACCCTATTCCATACCTACATCGACTGACGAACAATTCAGTGATGTTGTACATTATGTACTCGGGGCATTGGAACCAGATCTTTCCTTCATGACCACTTATGAGTTGTGATCAAGGGTCTACAAGGATAATTCCTTGTCTTGTGTCAACCTCGGTAAAAAATGAACAAGGAGTACGGAGGAGAGTTCATTGTCTTGTGTCAACCTCATTAAAAAATGAAACTAAGGGTATGAGTATAGTTCCTTGTCTTGTGTCAAGCTCATTTAAAAAAAAAACGAAACAAAGTACCCTAAAGCAAAATTCCAAGTTGAATCTTTCACTTGATCTCATAAAAGAACCTTCATTCCACCCACCTGATAGCCATGAGTAGTCTAGTTAGGTGAATATAATGAAGCTTGGGGGGCATGCAACTAGTAGTAAAGATAATTTTCCTTGTAGGTTATGTGATTGGTCTATCACACCATTCACCTTTGTCTATTTGAACGAAGCCAAAGAGGTGTTGGATAACCGTCCTGCTTCACCGCAACGATTTCCATCTGGTTACGGAAGACTCTCCTTTCCATCCTGCTTCACCGCAGCGACCTCCATCTGGTTACTGGAGACTCTCCTTTTCACCATGTTGGGGGCATGCAAACCAATTCAAGCATATTTTTTTGTTTTAAGCTTTTGTAAAAAAGAAACTAAAGCCAAGCATAGTTTGTTCATTTCAAGCATGTGTAAACATGAAACCAAATCCAAGCATAGTTCCCCATGGTTTAAGCTTGTCTAAAATTGAAGCCATTTTCAATTTTTAACCCTTGTGATTGCTATTCTGTCAGCCTTTTGAGCCTTATTTGTTTTCATCTCATCACCACCATCTCTTTGGCCAATCATATGCTTTCACTTGGTTGTTTTACCCTTTTTGAGCAATAGCTACAATGGGTGGTCTTATTAGCTAGCCTCTTCACATCGATCAATATGTTTTGAGAAGTTCCAACATCACCGGAACCAGTTGCTACCCTAGAAACCACTCGTTCCTCAAAGTAAAGTCCTCTTTAAACCCTTTTCAGACTCGTTAAACATGAAAAGATTGTCGAGCGCTTGTCTTTTCCAGCTCGTTAAAGTACTGGAAACATCATCCCTCCTGTATTATTTTATCCTTTTTCGGACCTGAGGGATTACTTTACAAAAAAGAACTTTTGGAGTTTTCTTTTTGTTCCTTTTCAGACTCTCTAAACATGAAAAGGACCGAGTTATCCTTGTCGTTAAACTCATTAAAATAATAGCGACAGACTTGTCCATCTAGACGAGACTGAGTTTCTGTTGTTAGACTCGTTAAAACATCAAATAGCGACGGGTTTGCCCAAAGGGCGAATTATAGAACAAGCATATGTTATCCTCCTCAAGCTTAACAAAAATAAAGAGGTACTAGTCAGCAATGACTGGGGAAAAAGGGAAAAAACTTAAAGAATTTATGGTAACAAGTCGCTCTTGAACATGACACTTTCACTTCATCTCCATTATTGAGTTGGGTTGGGTTATTCCGTTCACCGATCATCACACCATTGGTCTTTCATACCATCCATCTTTTGGGGTTAACGCTACCAATTCATCTCAGTGTCGATGACATGTTCAAGAGAAGTCATTCATTTGATAAATCACCATCCAGTTAATGTCTCATACACTGCAATACCTCCAACCTTCTTTTTTTCATGACTGCCATTCCTAAACCTTGTGTCGTCAGTTTGTTTTTCACCTCCAGAAATAACTTGCTTCGTTTCATGTCATAGATGTGGGATACATCAAGGCCCTCCTATGACGAGTCACTTCTTGTTGACATCAGCTCATTATCCAAGAAGTTGACTTAGAAACAACCCTTTCAGTGCTTTGAAGCTTGCATACATCAATGGCAAGTTTCTCACTTCCGGTGACAGGTTGACATCAATGGCCTTCGATCGAAATATTTTTTGTGGTGTTCGACATTGGATCATGTATTCACATCATGTGAATTGTACTGTAGTACCTTGAGGATCATTATCATTATCAGTGATCCCTCTCGCGTCTGTTAACAGCTCACATCATTGGCTGATAATCAAGCGATGTCTTTCCATGTTCGACTTTAGAACATCTCTTCACATGGTTTGACTTGTACACAAGCGAAGATTGAACGAGTTTGAAGACCCCGGATCTAGTTTCATCCATTCGGGCTGCGATATATTCAGGGATATAAAAACATCAAATGTACAAAGGCTCTACACACATGGCCATCCTAACCATGGATTACGACTCTATATCTATAGAATCACGAGTCTGTATCTATTGACGACTATATGATATATGTACATGAAATGAAATTTATAAAGTTGAGCATGGGAATGCCTCCCTCAGCTGGATCATGAAAATCTTATTATGATGATGTATTGTATTGTAACTTATGCAGGTCACCTTCCAGTTCGAAACTTTGGATCCTCATGATAAAGCATTTCACCTGACATGAATATTTACGACCTCATGCTTTAGGGGGCAACTATTATAAACGTATTTTGGCGGATCAACCCCTAAAAGAGTTGTTTCATACCCTAAAGGAACATAATCACCTGAATACATCATTCCCCAAAAGTTCCATATGAGAAACCATCCGGAAACTACCTAAATTGAACCATATTGACTGCTCCACTAGCAAAGTGCGATGCATACTGAGTGGTACACTGCTAGGGTGCAATGCATACTATTTAGGCCTTCTATAGGGTGTGATGGGTGAGGATGGACAAATGTCTGGGACATTTGTCAGTTGATTGCTCATGGAATCTTCTAGAACTTTCTCCTATGCCACTTGCCTCTCTGAATTTTCCCAAGGATGAATAAGGGATCTAAGAAAATCTCCAATCCCTTCTCTATGGAACCCATTGTAACAAGTGGAATGACACTAATCAAACCCCATGGATGACTCACACCCTTGCAAACATCTATAAATGGATCCCTCATCCAAGAGATCTAGGGGCTGGAATATGGTGAATTGCAAGGAAGTGCTGATAGTTTGTAATTGAGGAAAGAGCATTGTATTGTTGGTGTGATCTTGCTATTTCATGAGGTGAAGAAGGATTGAAGCTGGGAGGATGAT